>APFE030065987.1:126178-138625 GCA_000404065.3 Pinus taeda | reverse complement strand
GATATAGATATAGATGGAGGGGGGAGAGAGGGAAGAATATTTCTTGTACTATATACATTGATTTTAATGTAGATGATGATTTCTAATCCTATTTGATCGCTTGCACTAGATGCATTGATTTTAGTGTAGATGTTGATTTCTAATTATATTTGATTGCTTGGATTAGATGCACTGATTTCAGTTTAGATGTTGATTTCTAATCCTATTTGATTTCTTTCTCTAGATGCATTGATTTTAGTGTAGATGTTGATTTCTAATTATATTTGATTGTTTGCACTAGATGTATTGATTTCAGTGCAGATGTTAGTTTCTAATCTTATTTGATTGCTTGCATTATATGCATTCATTTCAATGTAGATGTTGTTTTCTAATCCTATTTGATTGCTTGCATTAGATGGATTAGATGTTGTTAATCTTGAGACTGTAAATTATTAAAAATATTTTTCTAGATTAAATGGATGGGGCAGAGAGAGAGAAGAGGATTTCTTGCACTAGATGCATTCATTTTAGTGTAGATAATGATTTCTAATCATATTTGATAGCTTGCATTAGATGCATTGATTTTAGTGTAGATATTGGTTTCTAAATATATTTGATTACTTGTACTAGATGCATTGATTTTAGTGTAGATATGGATTTCTAATCATATTTCATTGATTGCATTAGATGCATGGATTTTAGTGTAGATGCGGATTTCTAACCTATTTGATTACTCACACTAGATGCATAGATTTTAGTGTAGAAGTGTATTTCTAATCCTATTGATTGCTTGCACTAGATGCATTAATTTCAGTGTAGGTGTTGATTTCTAATCTTATTTGATTGCTTGCATTATATTCATTGATTTTAGTGTATATGTTGTTTTCTAATCCTATTAGATTGTTTGCATTAGATGTATTAGATGTTGTTAAGCTTGAGGTTGTAAGTTATTAAAAAAATAATTTTTCAAGATATATTTAGTAATAGGTAGAGGGACATTATTAAGAAATAATTAACTGTCAAAAGTTGTGATACCTGGAATTACAATGAAAGATATGTGTAGAATCAATCCTCTTGCGAAGTGAAAATTAATCCTTGACAAGATTGTCTCCCATATTCATTACCAACTAATTAATAATAGACAATTACATATATTCAAAATTACATGTATTCAAAATTATTAAATAGAGTAATTGCATACAACAATGTATTCAAAATATTTATAAACATCAAAACAAATCAAAATATTCTTGAAGGAGATGTGATAATTGTTTGGAGAAACAAATAATGTAAAGATTTTATAAATCTGGCCACTCATTAAAAAAACAAAAAAATACATTATTTCTTGACTTTTCAAAATAGACTATAGACAAAAAAAAATCATCAAAATATAGGAAATAAATTATTTGAAACATATGCAAAGAAAAAAATTATTTCAAGAGTAATCTTGATGAAGTAAATTATAAAAAATACTCTTCAAGATATATTTTGTAATATTTGGAGAAACACTATTTAGAATTACTTGGTTGTAAAAAGTTGTGATACCTAAAATTAAATGAAATAGATGTGCAATATCAATCCTCGTACAAACTACACCCCCGAATGTGGGTGATTAAGATGAATTTACTAAGAATTAGACAGGGGGATGGCAGGTGGCTAGGCCACATGGCCACCTGTGTTCCCATCCAAGGTAATTTATGGCGCACCACCGTCAGCCTGCAGGTGCCATTAATCTGGTGCACAGGTCGAGACATTCCCTGCAAGCTTAAGACCATGGCTTCTGCAAGCCTGCATACTTTCACCTCTTCCCCTCTGAATTGCTTTTGCCCCCTTGATGATGCGGAATTGAGCTCTCGTATGACAACAGGGCGGGGTTGTTGGCTCCTCAGCTCTATTGATTTGGGGGATGGTTTCCATTTCTCCCAGAATGCTCACTGCGCTCTGAATGTTTCTCAGAATGACACTATTTTTTGCTTGACCAACTCTATTAACTCCCATGTAGACTCTGCCTCACCCTCAACACTCACTGCTAATACTCTTGTCATCTTGTCCCATACCAATCATATCCATCCTGCTCACAGAACCAAGCCACGTCTTCAATACCAGATGCGTAGCAAGCGAGGCAGCACTCGAGGCAGAAATGTCTGCCCTCCCCTGCCGCCACCTCCTGAGCTGACAACCTCATCGTCCTCCCCTTCCTTAGCTTCATCTAGAGGGCAATTCTCTGGCTGATATCACGCCACCCGTAGCAGAAGAACTTGGGCCCAAGCCTTTGGTGCTCGAAGATTTAATGATGCATCTCAGACACCCAATCCCCCTATGCCCCCTCAACAGGCGTACCACTTGACCCAATTCCTCTTTCATAGCACCATGAATTGCCCTGATATCATTGCCACTGTCACAATGGATTTCTGTGAAGAAATCTGCCCGCAGGATGAGCAGGATGTGCAGACTCATGGCACAGTTCAGAAGAAGGAGGATATCAGCAAGCAGAAGACGACACAGGAGAAGCGAGTCATCAACGGACGGAAGCACTCGGACAACAGCTCTAGTTTGGCCAGACACAAAGATGTCCATGACAACGCTCAGCATAGTAAGGACATCCTTGGAGGCAGGCATGCAGTTGAAGGCAGTTCAAGTGGCACGCAAGCAGTCGGGGGTATCCATGGTGGTACGCAAGCAGCTGTGGAAGATTGGGATGATTACAGATGTTTCATTGTGGAAGAGCCTCCACCAAACGACACCTAGTGGGTCCTTGCAAACAATTTTCCATGACGCCAGGTTTTGAATCCCCGCTCCTACTCCTAGGGAATTTTTTAATGTTTTGTCAAAATATGTTGTCAATTTTGGTAAAACTCCACAAACGTCTCTGTTGGTTTTTGAGTTGGGATCCCTGTGTGGGAAACACTTTTTTATTGGTTTACTCGGACTGGTTTCCCCTAGGTGGGTGGTCCTGTTTCAGTTCTAAATGTCTAAACATGATATAACTCTGTTTCAGCACCGGAGAGGCTAGAGCCTCACTGTATTTTACTATTTTTATTAATAGAATTAGTATTACTTAGAAAAAAAAAAATCCTTATACAAAATATTGACAAGATTGTCTCCCTTCTTCATCACCAACTAATTACTAATAAACAATTACATACACATAAAAAAATAACACAACATATGTCACATTCACAAACATTACCATCCAAAGCCAAACACATAAACACACAAAACACTCAAAGTATCCGAACACGGACATACAAACCATTCAAGGAAAGCAACACAGAACAAAATAAAGAAGGGATTTGCATCAAAAACAAGGTTTGCATCTCAAGGGATTTGATCACTCTCGATGCATGATAGATCCGGTGTTAGATGAATCTAAACTGATATCTTAGAAAATAGAAGTTTAAAGTGTAACCATTTTTTATTGTAAAATGGAAACTTAACATAAAACTACACCTCAAATAAAAATGCTACACATCAAATAAAACACCAATATATACACCATAAACCATAGAAAGAAAAAGTCAAAGCAAAAACTTTAACCCTAGTGAGCCATCCCTATTTTATTAGATTGAAAAACAAAACATCATTATCACTTGCAAAACAAAATAAGCAAATTGATTTTAGTGCGATATTTTGGAAGTTTTTCTAGTGATTTTTTCTGGTCTAATTTCTCTAAAATCTGAAAAGAATTCCTTGAAATCACAAGTTTTATGGGTAACCTCTGCATAATAGAAGTGCCCTAGGGGTTTTCCAAGGTGTTGAATCCATATATACAGTAAAAAAACTAGTTTAAAAAACACAAACCAAGATTTCACCACAAGGTTTTCCCCAAATTCTAATGCTAGAAACTCCAAAAAATCACACTAAAAATAATTCCCAAAGTAAATGTGATTGGAAACTCCATGCATAACATAATAAATAGTGTTCCACGGGGACTCACCCCCCCCCTAAGGGTCTAGTTTCCGAGCTCCACCGTGCTCCGGGGACTTGGGGACAAGAAGGGTTCGTTTCTCCATGCTCCTAGAAAATAGGGTACACAGGGGGATGTGCCAGGGTCGTTTCCTTGCTAAGAGGGTTTCATGTTCTTAAAAAGGGGGTTGTGAGGGGATGTGGGCGGTCTAGGGGGTCATGAGCTGGCCTGATTTTTTTTAAATAAATTTTTGTTTATAATTAGAATTTAACATTAGTTTTAATACTTTAGGGTTTCAAAATTTCATTTTTTGTTTTTTTTATAAATTTAATTCATTATTCGTTGCCCTAGCCCCTCACTCCATTCGCAAGATGTCAAACCCGTGGCCCAGTAGCATTCCTCCCCCGTTTCCATTCAGCTTGTTGGTCGCCATTCCACTGGAGCCTGGAGCCTGGAACAAAAGCGCTGAAGCAGTGAAGCCAAGCCAACGTTGCGGGTCCGCTGGAGCCTAGAACACTGTAGCTGCACTTCAACCTTGAAACACTTGAACACTGAACCGTGAACGTTGTCACCTGCCTGGATGCCGGAGCACGCTGAAGTTCTGAACGCTGACTGTTGCCTCTCCATCCTGAGTTGCCTGTAACGGACCACAGTAAATACCCATGCCACAGTCCACTACAGTTTGTAAAAATTTTCCATTTTTAATTCTCAGTCCTGTCGCTGCCCTTTTTTTTTTCATTTTTTTTTTTTTTAACTTGATTATGTTTCTAAAAAAAATTGAAACTTCAATGTTTTTTCATTTTTTTTTGTAAATGTTATTTTCTTTAATTTTTTAGAAATTAGTTTTGAGTCTTGACTATGTATTAATTTTAGGCTGCATTTTTTGCTTTTGTTTTTATTTTTATTTTTTTTATTAGTTTTGACTGTGTTTTAAAAAAAATGAAACTTGACTATTTTTTTCATTTTTTTTTTGTAAATTTTAATTTTTAGTTTTCACTGTGTATTAATTTTATTTTTTTTCTTGTAAATTAAAAAATAAAATAAAAAAATAAAGTGTTCAATGTGTGTGTTGTAGCGTGTGTATTAGTCAGCCTGTGTAATGTTTTTAAATTTTTTTATTTTTCATTACAGGCTGCAATCTATATTTTGATTTGTCATTCAACTTACAAAGTTACAACTTACAACTATGAGTTAGAGTCAGACTTCTTTTGGGAACAGTGAGAACAGTGACAATAGCGATAGTGGTAGTGAACCACAAGATGCAGAAGAAGAAGTTGAAATCAGTCATAGGGGGGCAAGATACCAGAATAGGCATGGTGTAGGTTCTAGATGCCCACCAAGAGAGCTGGAAAAATTTGCATAGGGGACATTTAATCCTCTAAAACCACTTCTAATCTATGCAACTAGACTGCCGAAAAAGAATCCGAAAGTTGGTGGTGGCTCACGTGATTGGATCTGCAATATTTGTGCGCATCACTTTATTGGCAGCTATACCAGGGTGAAGCAACACATTTTGGCTATTACAGGTAAAGGAGTCAATATGTGTCCCTCAAAGAACTTGAATTCAGTTCAAAGAGAGCAACTTTTGGGGCTAGAAAGGGCAACCACTGGAAAATGATCGTTTTCTAGTAGACATGTGGAGCCATCCACAAATATTCCTCCATCCAATGCTTCATCAAAAAAGACAAAGGTTTCTACCAGTGCATCTCGTTCTTGTGCAATGGGTGGTACAGTGTCTGGGATGTACAACATTCTAGATCGAGGTGACACAGATGATGCAATTGGAAAATTTATTTTTGCCAATGAAATTCCCTTCCATGTTGTTTGTTCTCCTTATTACAAGTAAATGGTCCAAGAAATTGCAGGAATAGGACCTTCATATGTACCACCCAGAGAACATAAACTACGAACGACAATTTTAGATAGACAAGTGTCCAAAATTAATGTACAGAAAGAGAGAATGAGACAAACATGGTTGAGGTTTGGTTGCTCTATTATTATGGATGGATGCACTGACATCCAAAAATGACCACTAATCAACATCATAGTGACATCTTCAGAAGGTCTATTCTTTCTTAAAGCTATTGAATTTTTTGGAAAGCGCAAGGATGCATCTTTTCAATTTGAGCTTCTTTAAGATGTTATAGAGGATGTTGGGCCTGATAGTGTGGTGCAGGTTGTGACAGATGCAACAACAGTTTGTAGATCAGCTAGGTTATTGATTCAAAACAGGTATCAACATATTTTTTGGACTCCTTGTTGTGTGTATGCACTCAATAATGCACTGAAGGACATTGGCAAGATTCAGTGAATATCAAACTCGGTGACATCAACAAGAGATGTGCAGATGTTTATCTACAACCACCACACGTCCCTAGCTATGTACAGGGCTCACGCAAATAAGGAATTCCTCAAGGCCACTGATACTAGATATGTTAGCTATTTTCTCTTATTGGAGAGGATGATAGAGGTACAAGCACCTCTAGAATCCTTGGTTGTGAGTTCAGAGTGGGGAAGGTTGTCAGAATCGAAGATAGACATGGGGAAGAAGGTCAGGCTTCAGGTGTTGGATAGTGATTGGTGGGCAGACTGTTTTTATTTGGTGTCATTCTTGAGCCCTATTGTAGAGGTCATTCGTTACACTGATTCAAATGCTCCTAGTGTTGGAGAAATCTATGAGACCTTTGATAGCATGTTGGATCATGTGAAGGTAGCCATTCAGTAGAGGGAGCTCTCATTAGAGTTCTATACTTCCCAGATTCGACCCGTCATTTAGCATAGGTGGGATCGCATGAACACACCTTTGCAAATGGCAGCATATGCATTAAACCCAAAATGGTATGTTGAGAGACCTGGGAGGGTGCCTCCTATTGGTGATCCTAAGGTAAAGAATGGCTTCCTTGATGCAATTACAAAGATGTATAGTGAGGAGGAGGGGGCAAGATTCCAAAGACAGTTTGTTCAATTTGCATCTCTCAGTGGCCCCTTCAACACACGTGGTGCTCGGGGAGATCACATAGATCTAGCCCAAGATGACCTGATTGGTTGGTGGAGGTTGCATGGGGATGGTGCTCCGAAGCTTAAAGATCTAGCTATGTGTTTGTTGTCTCAAATTTCTAGTTCCTTTGTAGCAGAGAGGAATTGGTCCACATATAGCTTCATCCACTCTATCAAGAGAAACAAGATTACCTCTAAAAGAGCAGAAAGCTTAGTTTCAATGCACAGTGCCCTACGTCTTGAGCATAGGAAGACACCTGAGTATTTGAAGGGACCAACAAAACGATGGGATGTTGATCTAGAAGATGATGCAGAAGTAGATATGGAGGAGAGAATTGATGAGAGACAGATGGGGTTGGTTGGTGTGCCACTTAGCATGTTTAAGAATGCTAGTCTGACTCTATAAAATTTTGACACTTGATGTATCAAACTTGACTTTAGTCTTTTATAATTCTATAAAATTTTGATTCTTGATGTATGATGTATCAAACTTGACTTTTATAATTTTATGTCAATATTCACTATTCAGTCTTTAATGTTCATAGTAGGAAGTGGAACATCAATATGGTTTAAACTTTAATCATAATGTAAGATGTATGATTATAAATTAGAATTTTAAATTTATATGATATTAGATAATGATATTCATATCAATGATCATGCTTTGGAGCTTTTCAATTCAAACCCAATTGTCATAGTGGACTCAATTTATAAATTATATTTTATATTTCTAAGTTTTTAAAACCCTGACGTCCCCCATGTTTCTTAAAAATTGGTGTAGATCTTTTGCATAGGATGGTCCACTCCCCCGCCCCCTCGTCTAAGAACCTTAATAGAACATTGATAATAAAATATTTAAAATTTAACCAAGAGAAATGGTACTCTCACTTTGTTTAATAGTATTCATTAGATGTGAACATGAAGTTTCTTATCACTCAACCTTGTCCGGCTTGAATAACTAAATGCGAACGCCAAGAAGTTTGATGTGGAACTTGAAAGATGGAATTTGACGGGCCCGTCACGAGGTGATTTGTTTAAATATTATCGTATTGAAAACTATTTTTTCACTGCTCGATTGAAAGCTATGTACCCATAAGTTTCCAACACCCCTAACTATTTGACATAAATAATTTTTTATCAAAGAACACATTAATATTTAACTAGTCAATAATCAACATCACTGTTCCCAAACTCTCAACATTTAAGCAAGGATATGTTTAAAAAACGTTATTGTTTGCAGGATGTTTCTTTCCATGTCTAATTTAATGGAAGAAATGTTAGAAATCAATTGCATAGCGATCTATTGGATGGATCTATCGTAACAGAATGAGTGGCCAAACATGAAACATCATGAATTTTTGGAACTATGGGTCGTGACTTGCCATCTAAGGTGAGGTGGATTATGACTCTCTTGACCACATTCAATGGCGATCGTAGTGCATGTCGATTTTCACGCCGAAAGGGAAAGCGAGCCACATAACACTGCCCGTCGCGGTACAAATAGGAACAAATATACAGCTGGCCAATGGGTGGTATTAAATGAATGGGATTGTATATACTCACTCTAACTTTAACCGTAGATATATATAATTTTACTCAAATTTATTTAATATTTATTGGGGTCATATTTTGAAAAAATCTGGCAGAAATTTTTGTAAATCTAGGTAAAATATGTTAAACTTAATAATTTTAGGTGCTCCAGAAGTTTTTGATAGTGCTAAATCTATTTCTACCATCAAAAACATAATTCAGACATGCCTTCTACAAAAAATTTTGATTTTTTTTTACCAAAATTCAAAATTCCATCCATTTTTAGCTAATTCCTCAACCTCAATAAACTCCTTTCCTCCCGGCTGTACAAATTACCACACTGTATGCTGCATCGTAACATCTCATCACATCGCCCCACCTTGTTTTCCTGTCGATTTCCCATGACCCTCGGTGACTTTAATAGCGCTCCAAATTTCCCTACATTTCTACAAGGATGCTCATGCCCCTTCCATTTAATATCGCCTTCCTGTCACTCATTCGATCCTTCATTTTCTATATGTTATATGCAAGGGAGTGTCCTCGTATCTCTACAACATTTCATCTTTTCAAATTATACTAATTTGTGTTACAATTATAAAATTTGTTTTGGATATCGATGCAGGAAATGATGTTCCGTGGCACAGACACAACTGCTTGCTTACAGAAGGGACAACGGGAGAGGTTTCGCTGAAGTCACAAGTGCACAGAGTGGACAATGACAAAGTTCACACAACGCTGGACGCGGTTACGGGGCGCAACAATAGCATAAGTGAAAACGACATCGAGAAGCTCCCGTATGTACAAGCGGTGGTGAAAGAGTCTCTGTCCATGCATCTGCCGAGGCGTCTACTATCATGGGCTTACCTCTGCACGTAGTATTGCCACATGGAAAATGGATGTTCGTTCTGGCCGGCACTAAGGCTATGGTGAACATGTGGTCCATTACCCATGACCCGGAGATCTAGGATCGGTCTCATCAAAGGAGTACCCATGTTGCATACTTTCGATGGACCCAACTATAAGAAAAATGAGACATGCATGAAAAATGTGATTGTAATCACACTTTTCATGTCTTTCTCATTTTTCATGTAGCAAGGTCCATCAAAAGTATGCAACATGGGTACTCCTTGAATAAGGAATTGAATTCTGCATCCAACGAGTGCTCCTGCTTGAAATTTGAGTAAAATCGCAGGGAGATAAATTGGAAATACGAGTTGAAAAAGTAGTTTTTTCTTTTTTCCCTTTAAAATTTGATAATGTAATCTTATCTTATTTTATTATTTCCACTATTATTTTATAAAATTCCTTAAAAGACCCATTTCAGACCTCAATTTTTTTGTAATGATAATACAATTCTTAATAGCCTTAAAATTATTCATTTTTAGTCTATTTTGATCATCTCATTAGAGTGCACATGAGAACCTTTAAAGGAAAATCTAGTTTTTTTTGCCATGGTTGCTTCTAATATAAACTCTTTCTTAAGGGGAAACCAAAAGGAGTCTAAATTAAAGGCATTGAGGCAACTTAAAGAGTTTATTATAAATCGGGAAGTAGCTTGGTATTTCTTCAACAAAACAAGCCAATGGACACAAGCCCATTACAAAGCAGGACTAGTTTTATTTCTCGCAAAGGATCATCATTATGAAATCCAACTTATTGTGGGTTAAGGTTTTAATACTCAAGATTAACTCTTTTCTTTCTGAATTTTACTCGAGTATGCTTTGGAGAAATGAATCACATCTTTGTAGGTCATGAGGGACTCCAAATCCTAGTCGATTTCTTTAAAGGTCATTGCTGTATATTTAATATGATTTTACAACCTTTATTGCATCAAATCAGAGAGTCTTGGAATTGTTTTGATTCACTTTTGGCTAAATATTATAGAAATTTGATAGAAATTGCAATTGCTCAAGATTTCACACTAAAAAACAAGCGACACAATTCTACTCTACTGATCTGTGGAATGAAATTCACCATTTAGAACAACATATATTGACATGCGATAACAAAAACCACAAATACATAGTGATTTCTAGGGGAACCCAACTAGGACAAACCCCTCAAGCCTCTTTGCATTAATCAATTAGATTGAGAAACTATTACAATTTCTAGCTCCATCTCTGAGCTCAACCTGCAAAAGAATAATTGTTCTCCTGTCTAATAAGAAGCTTTGACAAAACACTTAGCCAAATATTTTCTCACCAAGCCTCCTATTTCCTTGAGTAATACCTGAGGAAATTAGCCCCTATTATTTATGAATTTTTGACAAATTGATTACGTAATTCCCAAGGATTGATCATCTAATCTCATGCAACACCTATACTCTCAAAGTAGTTTACCATTGTTGTTACATTTCCCTATCATCTCCACTTTAGTTGAGGAACTCAAATTCTTTGCATGCACTACATATTTTGGGTTGATTGATTAGTTCACTAACTTATCTCTGAGTTAGACTCTTTTCCCATTGTACAATTGACCTTCAACTGATTCTAACAATAGTTAGAGGTCAACTAACTAACAAAAATGAAAATAACTGAACTGGATTACTAAAATTTAGCAATAACACGTGCATAACTAAAATCCAAGCCTGCTAACTTGAATTTACTGAGCTAACTGAGTGACAAGATCCATGTCACACTAGTTAATTACCTCCAAGTTGTCCTGTTGATGTGGAAATTCGATTTACTCAATTTGACTAAGGCTAAAGTGAAATTGAGCCTTTCTTTCTACATTTTTTTAAACATTCCCTCTTAACAAGAAAGGGATTTTCACCACCCCTATCCTACACCCGTGGAATTAGAATTTACCTCTTGACAATGCCTTTGTCAAGATGTCAGCATCTTGCTCCTCAGTTGGAATGTAATTTAGCATCATAATTTTCCTCTACACACAGTCTCGTAAATGATGATACCAGATATCAATGTGCTTGGACCTGTCATGAAATACCAGATTCTTAGAGAGCTTAGTGAAACTCTTATTGTCACAATATATCACTATTGGATCCATCTCCTGATTGAAAAGAACCGAAAGTATTTTATCCATATGGACTCACATGCTTCTTGACTTGCAGCCATGTATTCAACCTCTGCTGAGTTGAGCGCCATAGACCTCTGCTTCTTGCTATACTAGGAAATAACTGTGGACCCAACACTGAAGATACACCTGAATTACTTTTCATGTCTGATGGACTCCATGCCCTTACGCAACTACCAACTCTACTAGGAAAGGAAGTTGAAAAAAGCATAACCCCACTTTTCAACCTTGAACCAGAGTTAAGAAAGATAAAAGTTACAGTTCCTCTACTAGAAGTAGCACAAAACCTGATGTACCAACCATTTATACAAAAGCTTATGAACCCCTCTAAACAAATCTCTCACAATGATACCTTAAACATATAAGAAGATAACCCTCATGTGGAATGTGGAACTCACGTAGAGGAACAAGATGATGATAGTCATCATTTCTACATCACCTTGAATTTCCACAACAAATTACTTCATAATTGTATGTTGGATTCAGGAGCATCACACAACCTCATGCCCAAGTCAGTCATGGTGGAGCTACGATTGGATATCACTAAACCATACCATGATCTATACTCCTTCGATTCTGAAAGGGTGAAATGCCTTGGCCTCATTAAATATTTTGTGGTATTCCTTTCTCAAATACCAAACAATAGTTTGATTATGGACATAGTGGTAGCTAACATCCTAGCTTCATATGACACGTTACTTTCTAGGTCATGGGATAGGAAATCAGGTGATACTCTACAAATGGACTTATCATATGCCACCATACTAGTTTTCGGGGGTCAGGAATGAAGGATATACCAGGAAGCCAAACCTTGTACATCATAAATGATGCCAACAAGTCCAAGAACTTACCCATCTATGCTATAGAAGAGTGATCCAGACTTAAACAAGAACGCAACAAATTACAAAGATAACCATATACACAAAGATGCAGCGGAAATAATACTTCATTTCATTAATGGAAAATATTGAAATATGCTTACAACCAGAAATGGAAATAAA
>APFE030065987.1:91478-114153 GCA_000404065.3 Pinus taeda | reverse complement strand
ATATACACAAAGATGCAGCGGAAATAATACTTCATTTCATTAATGGAAAATACTGAAATATGCTTACAACCAGAAATGGAAATAAACCAGCTAGGGTGATGGTAGTTTATCTCTGAGAAGAGATGTGTGACTACATGCCTCTGAACTGTGTTACAATGAGGCTTGAAGGCCTATTTATTGTTGAGAAACAATGGAAAACGCTTCGCATTCCAAAACCTGACCCTAGAAGATGAAACGCCAAATTGTGGGCCTCATTTTTGCGTAATTTGGTACATCAACTTCCCGGGGTCGCGAATTGGTCGTATTGTCTCCGTTTGACATGCATGATAGCCCGTTGGAAAGATTTCTCCGAGGACTACGACGGAAAAGACAATTTTTAGATAGAAATATCGTCGGGGTAGATTTCCCAAAAAATGTCGTTTATGGCCTCAAAATGGCTCCGGAAGTTTAGGACCCAAAAAATTGCTAAAAATAGTAAACTATGCTATAATTAAGGAAACTGAAAAAAACTGAAAGAAGCACTAGAGGGGATCCAAGTGGAATTAGCGGGTGGCCACCAATATCCACCTAGATCAAAGAGTCAATGGGTTGTTATAACCTATCTATGAATCTTGAAGTCATGATTGAATTTGGATCACCCCCTTTTCAAATAGAACAACCACATCAACCACATTTAGTGTGGAAACTATATTTCTAAGGAGCGTATTCTAGGGAAGGAACATGAGCAGGAGTGACCCTAATATCTTCCACAGGAAGAAAACATCTCACTATCCTTTAAACTATAATTTGATGCCACCAACAATGTTGTTGAATACAAGGCATTTATTTTATGGTTAGAAACAACTCAGAAAATGGGAGTAATTTTTTTTTATAGCATTTGGTGATTCATTAATATTTGTATTTCAAATAACGAATAGTTATACTACAAAGCATCCCAAAATGAGGTCCTATAACAATGTGGTTTGGTATATTGTTGAGAATTTTTTTGATGCTTTTACATAACAATTGTCTGCATGCAAGATAACTGACATGCAAATGCATTGGAAATAATAGCCAATATTTTCAAACCACCTCCCAAGTCAAATTTGAAATATGAGGTTGAAATGCAATATAGGCCCTTTGTTCCAGATAATATTAAGTATTGGAAGGTTTTTGAATATGACCAATAACTAAGAAAAATTCTTGAACTAGTGGACAAATTTTCAACAATCAATATTTACATTGAGGGAGAAGTGCTTGAGATGGATCAGTAAGAGGGAGATTCACAAGATGATGATATCAATTTTTTGAACCAAATTGGAGGTCATGAAGTGATCCAACTCAAAAATAATTGTATCCCCTAAGGATTGGTCCCACTAGAGTAGTTATTTGATCATAACGATGTGCCCACCAAGCCTGTTTTTCATCCCGTAGACCAAAATGTTCAAGAAGACGACCTCGATATGGAAGAGAATCCATAAAAGGTAAAACTTGATAAGTCCTTGCAACCTGCATACAAGAAGAGGTGCATTGACCTATTTAAGAAATTTAAGGATTCTTTTGCATGGAGTTATGAGTATTTAAAAACTTATAAAACTTCAATTATTCAACATAGAATATGACTGAAATAAAATGCTAAGAATTTTGTGTAGAAACTCTGGAGGTTCGATTTTATTATGCAACCAATGATAGATAAATAAATTAGAAAGTTGTTGGAAAGAAATATTACTTTTCCATTGAGATATTCTCAATTGGTGGTGAATTTGGTACCAACTAAGAAAAATAATGGAGACATTAGACTATGCGTCAATTTCAGGAATCTGAATAGAATTTCTCTGAAGGATAATTATCCACTACCCAAGATGGATCACTTGTTTTAGAAAGTGATACGAGCCTCAAGAATATCAATGATGGATGGTTTTTGGGCTATAATTAGATAGAAATGCACATGAATGAGAAAGATAATATTACATTCATAACACCATGGGGCATGTTCATGTATGACAAAATTCCTTTTGGACTAATGAATGCAAGGGGCACTTTCAAAAGAGATATGGATATTGCATTTGTTGGTGGGAGATATAATTTCATAGTCATCTATCTAGATGACTTTACCATGTTCTCAAAATCAAATGAAAACCATTTGGAGCATGTGAGACAAGCCTTCTTGAAGTGTAGAAAATTTGGTCTAGTATTGAATCCCAAGAAGTCATTATTTTCCTTGCAAGAGGGAAAGTTGTTGGGACATGTAGTTTCTAAAGAAGGTGTCAGAATTGATTTGAAATAGGTAGAAGCCATACCAAAGATCATCCTACCTCGGAATAAGAAGGAAATCCAATCATTCTTGGGAAATAACAACTCTATGTGCAAGTTCGTTACGAATTTTACAAGGCTTCTAAAGCATATACATGTTATTCTTACTAAGAACAATGATGTGAGATGGACTCTAAAATCACGAGTATCATTCGAATAGATCAAGAAATCCATCATGGAGGCACTAGTCCTAGCAATTCCATACTTCTCGGAGGATTTATAGATCTTCTCAATGACCTCTAAACATACCATTGATGTAGTTTTGTTATAGAAAAATGAAGAGGGATATGAGTAGCCCATAGAATTTTTTAGTTGTTACTTAGGAAATACATATATGAAATACATTATTCTAGAAAATCAAGCATACACTATGGTAAAGCAATTTAAGGCATTTCGAGAATATGTATTACATTCCAAAGTAGTAGTATATGTGCCATCAACAATAGCAAAAGAGATCCTCACACAACCTGATAGTGATGGTAGACAAGGATATGACATGGACATCAATCCCACAAATATTATCAAGGGCTAGGGATATGATAAATCACTCACAGAGTCCAATCATGTTGCACTAGAAATGTGCACTAATGAAGATCTTTGTAGCATATGTGGAGAGGAGAATCCAAAATAACCTCCTTCTTTAGATGAAGAGAATCCATAAGAACCTCTTCATCCTAGAATAGATAACCTATAAGAACCTCTCATTCTAGTTGGAAGGAATCCACAAGAACCCTTCCCACCAGATGGAAGGAATCCACAATAACCCTTCTAGGAGGATGTTTCAATGTTTCAAAACTCATCATGGTATCATGATATGTTATTCTTGTTGTAGAACCTAAAATGTCCGCCTGAAGTGCCTAAGGCCAAATGGAGGTCCCTGAAGTTAAAGGAAATCAAGTACTACATTTTGTATGAAGGATTATATTAGAAATCCCCTGCATGTATCGTACTTATTTGTGTGACCGAGGATCCAGTACAAGAGATCGTTTTAGTGTTCCATCGGTGTTTGTGTGGAGGACATCAAGCATGGAAGGTCATGACCTACAAAATATTGAGAGAATGATATTATTGGCCTTCCTTATTTAAGGATACAATTTTTGTTGTTAGGGCTTGTCCAGTATGTCAGATGTTTGTAGGAAAATAGAAACCTAGATCTCTTCCACTTAAGCCAATCAAAGTTTAGGCTCCATTTCAGTAGTGGGGACTAGATTTAATTAGAGAGATACATTCAAATTCAAGCAGGAAACACAAATACATTCTAATGAACACTGACTATTTCACTAAGTGAGTAGAAGTTATTCTGACCCACAAGGCTAACGACAAAGTCATCATAGCTTTGTAGAAGATAAAATTCTCTCCCAATTTGGATGTCCTAGGAGGCTAGTCATGGATAATGCTTAGACATTCAAGTATCTTAAGATGATGCAGTTATGTCAAGGCTACAACACAAAGTTGGTGTATTCCATAACATATTATCCTGAAGGAAATGGGTTTGAAGTATCATCAAACAAGAACCTAATGAGAATCGTCAAAAGAATGTTGGATTGGAATAAAAAGAGTTAGGATGCAAATCCCAAATATGCACTATGGGGGGATAGAATCAGTGTCAAGGGAGAAATCGACACCTCGCCTTATTAGCTAATGTATGGTATGGATGTCATTTTTCCTATGAATCTTACCTTTCTAGTGATGAAGTTGTTACAGGAAGAGACATCATATTTTAGCTCAATGCCAAAGAGAATTTATAAAATGATAGAAGTTCAACAGCAAAGGGAAGAGGCCCTGAGAAAAACCAAAGCTTTTCAACAGAATATGAAAGTTGTATTTCATAAGAGGGAAAAGGAATATGGTCTGCAACCTGGAGATATGGTACTGAAATGGGATGCAGTTTGAGCCGATAAAGGCAAGCATAACAATTTTGATGTTCAACAATCTTCGGATTGGCCCATTCCGAGTACAAGAGGTTCTGTATAATAATATTTATCATTTGGAAAAACTTGATGGAGATTACCTTGGCAATCTTGTCAATGGAAGGTTTCTAAATAAATTCTTCACTTGAATGAAATCTACAAAAAAAGTAAAAAGAAAGAAAATAAATTTAAAAAATAGAAAAAAAACAAATAATGAAATATTCTTGGGAGTCTTCTCCTATAAGTAGTGAAATTTTGAGTTTTAAAAAGTCACAAGAAGAGACAAATGCCTTTTCAAGTAGACTCCACAACCCAATGAATGAAGGGACTAGAACTGCAAGCTCTCAATACATTGCAGGGGCTTCTTATCCCCGATAGTGTTGATGTTGGTGTCAAAAATATAACACCACTTTACAAAATTTGGCTTGAAGGCGCAATGTTGGCATCTATGATTAAATATGGCTCAGAGGGAAAAAGAGTGTTGAATTTGGCCCGTTGGGTGTTGTCATCCACAAGCATTGACACCATACTTTCGTTTTCATTGGGCATCGGCACAATGCATTGTACCACAACCCATGGGTATTAGGCATCAACGAAATTGATCACCACCGAAATATAATGACGGGAGAACCCTCCCATCAAAAGGCCAGGATCTACCCACACCATTAAGCTGCTAACATTAACCTTTTTAGGATGATGCAGAGGAACCACTTGTCAGCCCCTTATGCCCTTCGCATGCACCAAAAAATTTCAAAGGGAGGCATTCCAGTCATGCAAAATTTTGCCATGTGTCCTCCACATGGGAAGCCCACTCACCACCTATGCACACCACATTCATTTCATCTATAGTGCAATCACCCACCTAGTCATCTGCCATGCATTTACTCCACCTTCCCAGGAAGCCTCCACATGTCCTTCCCTAACTCTTACGCAGATCAGCGCAAATTCACGAAAGCTCTAGGCAAACTTGCCCACTGGAAGATCCAACAAGTGGGAGGATAGATCATCCAACGATGCATATGTCTCTACATCGCAAAGTAGCATGGTCAATAACCTAGCTAAGGGATGCGAAGGGGGACATGTGTTAGCCTCTTGTGCCCATTGCACCACTCCACAAATTTCAAACACCAGCCCTCTAACCTTGCAAAATGTTGACACATTGCCTCTCCATGTAAATCGCTTACTCATTAATTCCATGCCCATCACACCGCTAGAATTGAAAGTTCTAGGGCTCAAAGAAAATACTGATGAGACTATGTAGTCTCAAAAAAATCCTGATATACTAATAGTGCAAGTAGAATCCCTAATAGTGTCCAAAGATGAAAAAAAGGTGCAAGCATTGCTTACAACTTGATATAAAGAGTTAAAGGCCAATGAAGAGGAACTGTAGAACACTAAGAGAGAAGTGTATCGAGTCTAAGAAGATAAAGGAAAGGTTTATGTTGAATTAGAAGTTCTGAGGACAAAACATCCCAATAAAACAAACTCCAAAGCTGCTAGAAGGAACATTGGGAAAATATCATGAAACTAGTGGAAAAGCAATGGGGACACTTGGAATTGATCAAAGAAAATATAAAAATTGCCAAGTTAGCCCGCAGAGAAATGAATACACTCAAGGGGCTCAATAGGGAAACTCCAACCAAAGCCATAGTAGTTATAAATTTTCTTAACCATATCACCATGGATGAAGTTACAAGGGTGGAACTTGATAGATCTCATCTAGTGGGCAGGGCTAATCAAATGAAAAGAAAGCATAAATGAATAATATTGGTGGAAAATAAAGTAGAAGACATCGTAAATGAGATGAAATATTTTAAAGGTAGATGTGAGGTGTTATATAAGAGGAATTTCCCACCTTTCTTTGATGGACATGGTGATGTCTACTCTAAAGAATTCCTTATGAATAGTATGATTGCTACTAAGGAAGACTAAAGAAGCTTTAGAGAGGATGATTGTCCATTGAAAGGAAATAATATCGTGAAATTATATGAAGATCATTTCGAGCTCTTTTTCATGCTAAAGACCATATTTAAGGAGCTAGGTAAAGTGTCTTATGAGCTAGTCACAACCTCGCAGTGATACATCATGGAGGCACATGCATGCAATGTTCCAATAGGAAATGAATGGAAAAGCATGTCCAACTTGTACAAGTTGGCTATTCAAAAGGGATTTCCACCCATAATATAGTGGGTGTCAATAGAGGTAGCGTCCAACTCAAGATCCTCGGTGCAATAATAGACACAACAATAGGTGTGACCTTAGCAGTTGGCATGGTCGTTGGCATGATCATTGGCACCATCAACAACTCAACCTCGGTAGTGCTCAAATCAGGCAATAAGCACCACATGACCAAGAGAGAGAAGACCCAACAAACATCCAAGAGAGAGAAGGAAAATATATTATAGAAAAATATAAAGGGACCCACTCTATAATTGGTAGATCCTTCAAGAAACTTTTAGAAGAAGATAGTTACAATTTAGCTAGAAATTATGTAAAGAAACTTAGTGGTTTTTCAGGTACCACTAGAGGTTTAGGGTGGGTTCTTGGTCTTTGAGTGCTTATATATATGCCTCATTTTATAATTCAAGGGGTGAGAAATTCTAGGTTGTAGGAAATCTCTATCAATTTTTATTTTGAATTGTTGGGAAGTTTTGAAGCTATTCGGAGAAGGAATTATGCAATGACTCTTGGGTTTTCTGCCTTCTTGTTTTCATGTAATTTCATGTGCCCACCTCATTTTTGAAACTTTCCTACACATGAATACAATTTTATGCAATTTTCATGGTAATTTGTGTTGTAAACTTGATTTGTTATAATGATGATGTAGAATTGCTAAATTGAAGTGAATTTTGGCATTAGTATGATGGTTTACTTTAGTTTTTGCAAACTTTATCAAGATTGTTTGAAGAGTATCGTGACTTCTTTGATAGGTTTTACAAGGGTTTTAAAAGAAATGACAAATTTCAAATATATTGTGTTTTCTAGTAGTTGAATTCTTAATTGATTAACTACCCACTAGATTTTGATAGGCTTAAAGGAATTCTTTGTTTCTCCTTTAGAATCGCTGAGATTTATTCTCCATTTTTCCCACATTAATTTTTCAAAACCAGTCATGTCAAAATTAAGGGTTGTGAATGCTCCAACTTATGATTAGTAGAAATATATCCCAAATTTTTTTTATTAATAGTTTATAGTTTTTCCCTTAACCCAGATTCTTAAAACACGATTTGTATTTCAACATAAATTAGTGATTAATTTGAAAATGATTTATGCATAATATTTGTTCTTTCTTGGAAACTCATGATAAATGTGGAATGTATATGATAATTAGACTTTAATTCATCCTATATCAGTTAGACTGTGAGTAATTGTCACCACATTTAAAGTTATAATAATCCCATGCAAAAAGATACATCGTTGCATAAATATCAGAATACTCATTTGATGGTTGTAATAGTTCTTCATGTTATCCATTTTTCTTGTGTCACTTTAAAGGAAAAAATGAGATTCATGAGACTTAAAACTTAATTCTAAATTTGAAACATCTGTTAGATTCAAGTTAGAGCTACTCAGTCATTTCATAACAATGTATTCACAGGAAAAATATGAATATATGATCTTATTTGCTACAATTTTGAGTCATCTATATTTCTTTGTTGAAGTTTTAGGCCAAAGGCAAACAAACTAAAACATTGAGCCTAGAAAATACATAAATATAAATTATGAGCAATATTTGATATAACAATAGATGGCTATACACGCCAATTTAAATAGAATATCATTAACATAAGGAAAAGCTAAGATCACACTTAGATGTTTCAAAGCTCTGCACTACAACAAAACGTAGTCCGACTTTGGGCTCAACACAACCTTCAATTAAAATTTAATAATATAGATCACTAATTAATTAATATCACCCAACTATTATAGAATTGAAATACTCATAACAGAAATATAAAAACATTGCAAACCACCATTTAGTGAAAAACTTTTAGACACTTCATCAACAAACCTTACCATGATATTACTAGTTGCGCCGAGAGGCGCCTTCTACAACCCAGTATGACCTTGATGTGTAAGTATGTCACATCCTCAAAAAAAAATAAAAATATTTTTTACTAATGTCGCCAAAACATTATCTTGAATCTTAAATTATATATAACTTTTTAACCTTATTAATGGACTAAGAAGAATTATTAAAATATAACTATGTATTATTATATAATTTGAATGGATAATAAATGATCTCATGCATTTAATAGCTCCTTTATCATATACGTGAATTTGAATGGATCATAAATTTACAGAAAAATTGACCACATTAAAATTCCAAATTAGGTAAAATATTAAACATCTTTACTCAAATTTACTAGAGCTAATAACATCAGTCTTAAATCAAAGGAAAAAGGTTAATTCAACACATAATGTAAAATTTTGCTCCAAAATATTTTAATATTTCTTTTGAGTAAATATTCGTAAAAAGAATCTGTAAAAGGAAAAACCATATCCTATGGATATATTAAAGTCTTTAAAGACATAAACATTTCCACATCAAAGGTCTAATATTTGAAAATATTAATTTGATGTAGTTTTATTATAATTTTTGTTATCATGCCATAAAAAAACATTATTAAATCTAATATTATATTATTAAATTTGATAATTTGGATTATATAATATTATTCATATATATTCAATTTGTTTATATACTTTATATTATATATTGGAGGGAAGACAAAGACCTAAATGATAGAGGTGTAGAAGTAGATAGAGGGAGTGACAAGGGAGATATGTAGATAAAATGAAGATGAAAGACATAGAGAGAGAGAGAGAGAGAGGTGCAGAGAGATTTTTTATGTTTTGGGGTGAGATAGAGAGACAAAGAAGGAGAGATGGAAGGAAGGGGCGAGAGAAGGAGAGAGGGAGGAAGATAGTGACAGGGTTGGAGGGTGAAGCAAGAGAGATGGGGGAGAGAGACAGAGGGAGGCAGGAGAGATGGGGGGAGAGATAGAGGGAGGTGAGAGAGAATGGGAGAGAGAGGAAGGAGGAGAGAGAGAATGTGAGAGAGAGAACAAGAGAGGGAGGGAGAGAGAGATGTAATTGGATGGAAAGAGAGAGGAGGGTAAGAAGAAACACATATAGAGAGAAAGGTGGGAAGGGAGAGAGGGAGTGATAAGGGAGATAAAGAGAGAGGGAGAGAGGAGAGTAGGAGGGAAGAGGGATAGACAGGGGAGAGAGAGGGAGAGGAAGAGGGAGGGAGAGATATATAGATATGGGGAAAGAGTGTGTACGTTTTGGGGGTGATATAAAGAGAGAAAGGAGAGGCAGAGGGGGATAGAGATACAAATGGGAGGTCAAGAGAGGGAGGAAGAGAGAAATAGAGAGAGTGAGGGAGAGATAGATAGATATGAAGAGAGCGTGTGTGTGCGTGTTTGGGGATGTGGGATAGTAAGAAAAAAAAAAGAGATGGAGGGAGATATAGATATAGATATAGATGGAGGAGGGAGAGAGGGAGGAATATTTCGTGTAATATATGCATTCATTTTAGTGTAGATGACGATTTCTAATCCTATTTGATTGCTTTCACTATAGATGCATTGATTTCAGTGTAGATGTTGATTTCTAATTATATTTGATTGCTTGCATTAAATGCACTGATTTCAGTTTAGATGTTGATTTTTAATCCTATTTGATTTCTTTCTCTAGATGCATTTATTTTAGTGTAGATGTTGATTTCTAATTATATTTGATTGTTTGCACTAGATGTATTGATTTTAGTGTAGATGTTAGTTTTTAATCTTACTTGATTGCTTGCATTATATGCATTCATTTCAATGTAGATGTTGTTTTCTAATCCTATTTGATTGCTTGCATTAGATGGATTAGATGTTGTTAATCTTGAGACTAAATTATTAAAAACATTTTTCAAGATTAAATGGATGGAGCAGAGATAAAAGAGGATTTCTTACACTAGATGCATTGATTTTAGTGTAGATAATGATTTCAAATCATATCTGATTGCTTGCACTAGATGCATTGATTTAATTGTAGATATTTGTTTCTAATTATATTTGATTACTTGTACTAGATGCATTGATTTTAGTGTAGATAATGATTTCAAATCATATCTGATTGCTTGCACTAGATGCATTGATTTCATTGTAGATATTTGTTTCTAATTATATTTGATTACTTGTACTAGATGCATTGATTTTAGTGTATATTTGGATTTCTAATCCTATTTCATTGATTGCACTAGATGCATGGATTTTAGTGTAGATGTGGATTTCTAACCTATTTAATTTCTCGCACTAGATGCATGGATTTTAGTGTAGAAGTGTATTTCTAATCCTATTTGATATCTTGCACTAGATGCATTAATTTTAGTGTAGATGTTGATTTCTAATCTCATTTAATTTCTCACACTAGATGCATGGATTTTAGTGTAGAAGTGTATTTCTAATCCTATTTGATATATTGCACTAGATGCATTGATTTTAGTGTAGATAATGATTTCAAATCATATCTGATTGCTTGCACTAGATGCATTGATTTCATTGTAGATATTTGTTTCTAATTATATTTGATTACTTGTACTAGATGCATTGATTTTAGTGTATATGTGGATTTCTAATCCTATTTCATTGATTGCACTAGATGCATGGATTTTAGTGTAGATGTGGATTTCTAACCTATTTAATTTCTCGCACTAGATGCATGGATTTTAGTGTAGAAGTGTATTTCTAATCCTATTTGATATGTTGCACTAGATGCATTAATTTTAGTGTAGATGTTGATTTCTAATCTCATTTGATTGCTTGCATTAAATTCATTGATTTGAGTGTAGATGTTGTTTTCTAATCCTATCCAACTGTTTGCATTAGATGCATTGGATGTTGTTAATCTTGAGGTTTTAGGTTATTTAAAAAATAGTTTTTAAAAATATATTTAGTAATAGGTAGATGGACACCATTAAGAAATAATTAGTTGTCAAAATTTGTGATATCTAGAATTAAAATGAAAACGATGTGCAGAATCAATCCTCATGCGAAGTGAAAATTAATACTTGACAAGATTGTCTCCCTTCTTCACTACCAACTAATTACTAATAGGCAATTACATATATTCAAACTATATTAAAAATTACTAATAGAGTAATTGCATACAACAATATATTCAAAATATTTATAAGAGGAAAATGTATATTTATAAACATCAAAACAAATCAAAATATTCTTGAAGGAGATGTGATAATTGTTTGGAGAAACAAATAATGTAAAGATTTTATAAATTTGACCACTCATTAAAAAAAACAAATACATTATTTCTTGACTTTTCAAAATAGACTATAGATTAAAAAAAAATCATCAAAATATAGGAAATAAATTATTTGAGACATAAGCAAAGAAAAATAAATGTTTCAAGAGTAATCTTGAGTAGTAAATTATAAAAAATATTCTTCAAGATATATTTTGTAATATTTGGAGAAACACTCTTTAGAATTAATTAGTTGTCAAAAGTTGTAATACCTAAAATTAAATGAAATAAATGTGCAATATCAATCCTCTTGCAAACTATTGACAATATTGTCTCCCTTCTTCATCACCAACTAGTTACTAATAAAAAATTAGATACACATAAAAATATAACACAACAACTGTAACATTCACAAACATTACCATCCAAATCCAAATACATAGACACACAAACCACTCAAAGTATCCGATGACAAACATACAAACCATTCAATGAAAGAAACACAAATCAAAATAAAGAAGAGAATTTTATGGTCATGCCAAACAAAGAAAACATAATGTGAATTTTGAATTTTATTTCAAACATATGAATAATAATGATAATCTAGAAATGTGACATTGTTTCCCTCCACTGAAACCAACTTAGATCCATCTAACACCGAATCTATCATGCACCAAGAGGGATCAAATCCCGAGGTGCAAACCTTTTCTTAAGTTCCACACACCAAAAACAAGGTTTGCATCTAGAGAAATTTGATCCATCTTGATAAATCTAGTATTAAATAAATCTAAATTAATATTTTAGAAAATAAAAATTTAAAATATAACCATTTTCTTATTATAAAATAAAAACCTAACATAACACTATACCTTAAATAAAAATGCTGCCATCAAATAAAACACCAATATCATACCTCATAAACCATAAAAAAAAAAGTCAAAAGAAAAACATGAACCCTAGTGAGCCATCCTAGTGAGCCATCCTATTTTATCAAATTGAAAAACAAAGAGTCATTATCACTTGCAAAGCAAATTAAGTGTGGTTTGAAACTCAACGTATAGCGTGAAATTAACCACGAGTGACCGTACTCTGACTTTGTTTAATAATATTCTTTAGATGTGAACATGAAGATGCTTATCACTAAATCTTGTCCCGCGCGAATAACTAATGTCGAGGATGGAATTTGGCGCCTGTCATAGGGATGATTTGTTGATTTGTCTAAATATTATTAGATTGAAAACTACATAAATATAATTTTCCAACGCCCCTAAGTATTTGACATAAATAAAATTAATTTTCCAACGTTCCTAAGTGACATAAATATTTTTTTATAAAAGAACACATTAATACTTAATTAGTCAATAATCAACATCACTGTTCCCAGACTCTCAACATTTGAGCAAGGATATGTTTAGAAAACGTTATTGTTTGCAGCATGTTTCTTTCTATCTCTAATTCAATTGCATACAAATCTATTGGATGGATCTATCGTAACGGAATGAGTGGCCAAACATGCATTTTTGGAACTATGGGTCACGACTTGCCATCTAAGGTGAGGTGGATTATAACTGTCATGACCACATTCAATGGCACTCATAGTCCATGTCGATTTTCATGTCGAAAGGGAAAGCGAGCCCGATAGCACTGCCCGCCGCTGTAAAATAGGAACAAATATACCGCTGCCAATGGTTGGGTTGTCGATTTTCATGCTGAAAGGGAAAGCGAGCCCGGTAGCACTGCCCGCAGCTGTAACAAATATATGGTTGGGTGGTATTAAATGAATGGGGCTGTATATGCTTACTATTGAATAACTAATTTGCTAAAACATTGTTAGGTAAATTTGACTCAGGATAGAGTCAATGTTGATGAGGTTAAACAGTGATGGTTTCGGGGCACATGGTATTGTGCACCCATGGCTTTCTGCCGGTGGTATTATATGTAATGGAGCTTATAAAACACTCAAAGGACTTCATTGTAATGTAAGACCTCGAGGTGAGTAGTGAAAGCTCACTTGGTCGAATTGGCCAAGATATTGGCCAAAGCTAATAAAATCTTATTAGGTTGGGTTTTTCCCCAAATTTGGGATTTTCCCTAATAAACATTTCTGTTTATGTGTTAATAATTGCTGCTGGTTATTTTTATATTTATTAATCTCAATAATTACTTATGTTATACTATAAATTTCTTAACAAAGAGAGCCCCTCTCAAACTCATTTATTGCCCATTAGAGGGCTACTTATTTTCTTCGGGGCTGTACAAATTAGTCCACCGTGTGCTACATCATAACCTCTCATCACATCGCCCTGCCTTGTTTTCCTCTCGATTTCCCATGACGCAAGAGTGTGAAGGGTCGGCTCTACATGCTCGGTGACTTTAATACCTCTCCAGCTATACAAGGATGTTCATGCCCCTTCCATTTAATTTCACCTTCCTGTCGCTCATTCCATCCTTCATTTTCTATATGTTATATGCAAGGGAATGTCCTCGTATCTCTGCAACATTTCATATTTTCAAATTATACTAATTTGTCTTACAATTATAGCATTTGTTTTGGATATCGATGCAGGAAATGATGTTTCGCGGCACAGACACAACTGATTGCTTCTGTTGTGCCTAGACAACATTGTCTAGCTCAATGGATATCCTCCACAAGTGGGGAGGAAAACGCTAAATTTTACGACCTCGTGCTTTAGGTCACCTTCCAGTTCGAAAAACCTTGGAGCCTCATGATAAAGCATTTCACCCGACACCAAAAAGATTTACGACCTCATGCTTTAGGGGGAAACTGTTATAGACATATTTGGGCATTGAAACCCCAAACATATATATCCATAAACCAAAGGCTTCTAAGTCCCTAAAAGTTCTGTTTCATACCCTAAAGGAACAAGGTCAGCTGATTACATCATCTCCCAAAAGTTCTCCATGGAAAACTGCTAAAAACTGGTCAAAATGGGACTAAACAGACAGCTCAGTGCTAAGGGTGCGATGCATCTCACCTGCCACATGCAAAAAATGCAATGCATACTGAAAACCCCTTCTGTAGGGTGCGATGGGCGAGAGTAGACAAATGACACAGACCGTTTGCAAGGTGAATGATCATGGAATCTTCCAGAAACTTCTCCTGTGACACTTGCCTCTCTGAATTCACCCAGGGATGAGTAAGAGATCGTGAATCTCCAAGTGGAACCAAGAACTATCAGAGAGAGGACACTAATAAAAATCCCATGAGCTAACTCAGCCCCATAAACATCTATTTATGGATCCCTCATCCTAGAGATCCAGAGGCTGGAATCTTGTATCTTGTAAGGAAGTGTTGTTGGTTTCTTGGTGGAATATCATAGTGTTGGGTGACCTAAGCTTTTCATGAGGTGAAGAAGGGCTTTCATGCTGGGAGGATGACGCTGGGTCAGATCAATGGGTTGTAATCCTCTCTTCTACTCTTTCTGTCAATAAAGTTATTTAAGTTTTCCTCCACATTCTTGTATGTTTGATAATATACGCATTTGTGTGGTCAATATATATATATATGTTCCTATATTGTTTATGATTGTAGATCTTTGTACTTTGAAGGTATTATGCTGCTTTGACTTTACAGGTGCTTTTTGAAAGGGGAGAAGAAACAAGCAAGGAGCCAAGCAAAAGACTAAGGTTGGTACTCTATG
The DNA here is from genome assembly GCA_000404065.3 of Pinus taeda. Classification (NCBI taxonomy): domain Eukaryota; kingdom Viridiplantae; phylum Streptophyta; class Pinopsida; order Pinales; family Pinaceae; genus Pinus; species Pinus taeda. The sequence continues at coordinate 99,032 of APFE030065987.1, read as the reverse complement.
CTTCTCTCCCATCTACTTCTCATAAAGGAAAATGAAAGTAACTTTAATTTGTTTGTTTCTAAGATAGCTGCCCATCTTAGTGGGATTAGCAGCTTTGAATGGACACTAGATTTCTCGATAACAAGGTGAGAGAGAAAGGGAGAGAGAGGAAGGAGGAGAGAGAGAAGGAGAGAGGGAGGGAGAGATAGATGTAATTGGATGGAAAGAGAGAGGAGGGTAAGAAGAAACACATACAGAGAGAAAGGTGGGGACAGAGAGAGGGAATGATAAAGGAGATAAAGAGAGAGGGAGAGAGGAGAGCAAGAGGGAAGAGAGATAGACAACGAAGAGAGAGGGAGAGGAAGAGGGAGGGAGAGATATATAGATATGGGGAAAGAGTGTGTATGTTTTTGGGGTGATATAAAGAGACAAAGGAGAGGTAGAGGGGGATAGAGATATGAATGGGAGGTCAAGAGAGGGAAGAAGAGAGAGATAGAGAGGGTGAGGGAGAGACAGATAGATATAGAGAGTGTGTGTGTGTGTGTGTGTGTTTGGGGATGTGAGATAGAAAGACAAAAAAAGAGAGATGGAGGGAGATATAGATATAGATATAGATGGAGGGGGGAGAGAGGGAGGAATATTTCGTGTAATATATGCATTTATTTTAGTGTAGATGACGATTTCTAATCCTATTTGATTGCTTGCACTATAGAAGCATTGATTTCAATGTAGATGTTGATTTCTAATTATATTTGATGGATTGCATTAGATGCACTGATTTCAGTTTAGATGTTGATTTCTAATCCTATTTGATTTCTTTCTCTAGATGCATTGATTTTAGTGTAGATGTTGATCTCTAATTATATTTGATTGTTTGCACTAGATGTATTGATTTTAGTGTAGATGTTAGTTTCTAATATTATTTGATTGCTTGCATTATATGCATTAATTTCAATGTAGATGTTGTTTTCTAATCCTATTTTATTGCTTGCATTAGATGGATTAGATGTTGTTAATCTTGAGATATAAATTATTAAAAATATTTTTCAAGATTAAATGGATGGGGCAAAGAGAAAAGAGGATTTCTTGCACTAGATGCATTGATTTTAGTGTAGATAATGATTTCAAATCATATCTGATTGCTTGCACTAGATGCATTGATTTCAGTGTAGATATTTGTTTCTAATTATATTTGATTACTTGTACTAGATGCATTGATTTTAGTGTATATGTGGATTTCTAATCCTATTTCATTGATTGCACTAGATGCATGGATTTTAGTGTAGATGTGGAATTCTAACCTATTTGATTGCTTGCACTAGATGCATGGATTTTAGTGTAGAAGTGTATTTCTAATCAGGGAAATTTAAGGATGGAAATTTTCTTGAAGTTAGAACATTGGCGAATCCATTAATCCCTATATGCAACTATAAAATGTTTATTGATTATTGTAAAATTATTCAATTTATATGATTTTATATAAGTCTCTATATATGTTGGTGATTTAAAGATAAATATTTTTATATTCTAAAATTTGAGCGACCCTTTATAAAAATTGGAAATTAGCGAATCTTTTTGTGGAAATCATGGAAATTAGCCCATTGGGAGAACATTAGCTCCTAAAATTTTCCATGTTCTAATCCTATTTGATTGCTTGCACTAGATGCATTAATTTCAGTGTAGATGTTGATTTCTAATCTCATTTTATTGCTTGCATTAGATTCATTGATTTCAGTGTAGATGTTGTTTTCTAATCCTATCCAATTGCTTGCATTAGATGTTGTTAATCTTGAGGTTGTAGGTTATTAAAAAAATAGTTTTCCAAGATATATTTAGTAACAGGTAGATGAACACTATTAAGAAATAATTAGTTTTCAAAAGTTGTGATATCTGGAATTAAAATAGAAAAGATGTGTAGAATCAATCCTCATGCGAAGTGAAAATTAATACTTGACAAGATTGTCTCCCTTCTTCATTACCAACTAATTACTAATAGGAAATTACATATATTCAAACTATATTCAAAATTACTAATAGAGTAATTGCATACAACAATATATTCAAAATATTTATAAGAGGAAAATGTATATTTATAAACATCAAAACAAATCAAAATATTCTTGAAGGAGATGTGATAATTGTTTGGAGAAACAAATAATGTAAACATTTTATAAATCTAACCCCTCGTTAAACAAAAAAAAAAAACATTATTTCTTGACTTTGCAAAATAGACTATAGATAAAAAAAATCATCAAAATATAGGAAATAAATTATTTCAAACATAAGCAAAGAAAAAAAATCAAGAGTAACCTTGAATAGTAAATTATAAAAAATATTCTTCAATATATATTTTGTAATATTTGGAGAAACACTCTTTAGAATTAATTAGTTGTCAAAAGTTGTGATACCTAAAATTAAATGAAATAAATGTGCAATATCAATCCTCCTGCAAACTATTGACAAGATTGTCTCCCTTCTTTATCACCAACTAGTTACTAATAAAAAATTAGATACACATAAAAATATAACACAACAACTGTAACATTCACAAACATTACCATCCAAATCCAAATACATAAACACACAAACCACTCAAAGTATTCGAACACAAACATATAAATCATTCAAGGAATGCAACACAAATCAAAATAAAGAAGAGAATTGTATGGTCATGCCAAACAAAGAATTGTATGGTAATGTGAATTTTGAATTTTATCACCAACTAGTTACTAATAAAAAATTAGATACACATAAAACTATAACACAACAACTATAACATTCACAAACATTACCATCCAAATCCAAATACATAAACACACAAACCACTCAAAGTATTTGAACACAAACATATAAACCATTCAAGGAAAGCAACACAAATCAAAATAAAGAAGAGAATTGTATGGTCATGCCAAACAATGAATTGTATGGTAATGTGAATTTTGAATTTTATCTCAAACATATGCATAATAATGATAATCTAAAAATGTGAAATTGTTGCCCTCCACTGGAACCAACTTAAATCCATCTAACACCGAATCTATCATGCACCAAGAGGGATCAAATCGTGAGGTGAAAACATTTTCCTAAGTTCTACACACCAAAAACAAGGTTTGCATCTAGAGAAATTTGATCCATCTTGATAAATCTAGTATTAAATAAATCTAAACTAATATATTAGAAAATAAAAATTTAAAATATAACCATTTTCTTATTATAAAATGAAAACCTAACATAACACTATACCTAAAATAAAAATGCTACCATCAAATAAAACACCAATATCATACCTCATAAACCATAAAAAAAAAGTCAAAAGAAAAACTTGAACCCTAGTGAGCCATCCTAGTGAGCCATCCTATTTTATCAAATTGAAAAACAAAGAGTCATTATCACTTGCAAAGCAATTAAGTGTGGTTTGAAACTGAACACATAGCGTGAAATTAACCACGAGTGACCATACTCTGACTTTGTTTAATAGTATTCTTTAGATGTGAACATGAAGATGCTTATCACTAAACCTTGTCCTGCACGAACAGCTAACGTCAAGGATGGAATTTGACGCCCGTCACGGGGGTGATTTGTTGATTTGTGTAAATATTATTAGATTGAAAACTACATAACTATAATTTTCCAACCCCCCTAAGTATTTGACATAAATAAAATTAATTTTCCAACGCGCCTAAGTGACATAAATAATTTTCTATAAAAGAACACATTAATATTTAATCAGTCAATAATCAACATCACTATTCCCAGACTCTCAACATTTGAGCAAGGATATGTTTAGAAAACGTTAATGTTTGCAGCAAGTTTCTTTTCATCTCTAATTCAATTGCATAGAGATCTATTAGATGGATCTATTGTAATGGAATGAGTGGCCAAACATGCATTTTTGGTACTATGGGTCGCGACTTTTCATCTAAGGTGAGGTGGATTATAACTGTCATGAACACATTCAATGGCACTCGTAGTCCATGTCGATTTTCATGCCAAAAGGGAAAGCGAGCTCGATAGCACTGCTCGCCGCTGTAAAATAGGAACAAATATACCGCTGCCAATGGTTGGGTTGTTGATTTTCATGTTGAAAGGGAAAGCGAGCCCAATAGCACTGCCTGCGGTTGTAAAAAATATATGGTTGGGTGGTATTAAATGAATGGGGTTGTATATGCTTACTGTTGAATAACTAATTTGCTAAAACATTGTTAGTAAATTTGACTCAGGATAGAGTCAATGTTGATCAGGTTAAACAGTGATGGTTTTGGGGCACATGGTATTGTGCACCCATGGTTTTTTGCCGGTGGTATTATATGTAATGGAGCTTATAGAACACTGGAAGGACTTCATTGTAATGTAAGACCTCGAGGTGAGTAGTGAAAGCTCACTTGGTCAAATTGGCCAAGATTTTGGCCAATGCTAATATAATCTTATTAGGTTGGGTTTTTCCCTAGATTTGGGATTTTCCTTGATAAACATTTGTGTTTATGTGTTTATAATTGTTGCTGCTTATTTTTATATTTATTACTCTCTATAATTACCTATGTTATACTATAAATTTCTTAACAAAGACAACCCCGCTCAAACTCATTTACTACCCATTGGGGGCTACTTATTTCCTTTGGGGCTGTACAAATTAGTCCATCGTGTCTTGCATCGTAACATCTCATCACATCACTGCGCATTGTTTTCCTCTCGATTTCCCATGACGCAAGAGTGTGAAGGGTGGGCCCTACACGCTCGGTGACTTTAATACCTCTCCGGCTATACAAGGATGTTCATGCCCCTTCAATTTAATTTCGCCTTCCTGTCACTCATTCCATCCTTCATTTTCTATATGTTATATGCAAGGGAGTGCCCTCGTATCTCTACAACATTTCATCTTTTCAAATTATACTAATTTGTCTTACAATTATAACATTTGTTTTGGATATCGATGCAGGAAATGATGTTCCGCGGCAAAGACACAACTGCTTGCTTCTGTTGCGCCCAAACAACATTGTCCAGCTCAACGTATATCCTCCACAAGTGGGGAGGAAAATGCTATATTTTACGACCACATGCTTTAGGTCGCCTTCCAGTTCGAAAAACCTTGGATCCTCATGATAAAGGATTTCACCCGACATCAAAAAGATTTACGACCTCATGCTTTAGGGGGGCAACTGTTATAGACATATTTGGGCACTGCAACCTAAAACATATATGTCCATAAACAAAAGGCTTCTGAGTCCCTAAAAGTGTTGTTTCATACCCTGAAGGAACAAGGTCAGTTGATTACATCATCTCCCAAAAGTTCTCCATGGAAAACTGCTAAGAATTGGTCAAAACTGGACCATACAGACAGCTCAGTGCTAAGGGTGTGATGCATCTCACCTGCCACATGCAAAAAGTGTGATGCATACTGAAAACCCCTTCTGTAGGGTGCGATGGGTGAGAGTAGACAAATGACAGAGACAGTTTGCAAGGTGAATGATGATGGAATCTTCTAGAAACTGCTCCTGTGACACTTGCCTCTTTGAATTCACCCAGGGATGAGTAAGAGATCATGAATCTCCAAGTGGAACCAAGAACTATGAGAGAGAGGACACTAATCAAAATCCCAAAAGCTGACTCACGCCCCTAAACATCTATATATGGATCCCTCATCCCAGAGATCCAGAGGTTGGAATCTTGTATCTTGTAAGGAAGTGTTGTTGGTTTCTTGATGGAATATCATAGTGTTGGGTGATCTAAGCTTTTCATGAGGTGAAGAAGGGCTTTCATGCTGGGAGGATGATTGTGAAGTATTAAGTTCTTTTAACTCAAACAAGGCCTTGGGTATTGATTGATTCTTAGCATATTTTTATCAGTTTTATTGGGATATTATCAAATATGATTGGTGTAGAATTATGATTTGTGTAGAATGATAGATTATTTTATTATGCATACACATATTGGAGGAGTAGCAAACTCTTTCCTTTTTCAAACGAATTCAATCCATATTCGGTTTCCCATTTTTGACCAACCTCCCTATGTAATATCTCTTATAAGTTGATCACCAAAATTATAACACTTCCAATCAAGTCCACTTCTAAAAATTATATCAAAAGATTAGGATTTGTTAGAGACAAGAAAATTGTGGATAACATCATTCTTGTCATAGAGTCAATCCATTTAAGCAATGCTCAAGGAGAGAAAGAAATGATTATCAAATTAAATATGGCTAATTCCTTTGATCACGTTCACCTTAAGTTCCTCTTTGCATTAATGAAATAATTTTGGTTTGAAGAAAAGGTAATTCAGTGGGTTTATGCTTGCATATCTCACTTGGTCAATGGAAGGTCCGCTAGTTTTTCAAAGCATCAACGGGCCTACAAAAAAGTTTTCCACTTTCTCCAATTCTATTTATCATAATGGTAAAGTCTTTAACTAGACAATTGGATTACCAACGGAGAAGATAATTGTTCTCAGGTGTTCACTTTGAGTAGACAATCGGATTACAAAAGGAGAAGATAATTGTTCCTAATGTTCACTTTGGGAGAGGTATCAAAAACATCAATCATGCTTAGTTTGGAGATGATACATTATTATTGGGAGGTGCCTTTGTAATCATTACGATGAAATTTCAAAATAGTTTTTGATAGTTTTTTTTTTAGGCCTCTTTTGCATTGGTTAATAAAAGAAAAAATCAAATACATACATGGAAGTTCAATAAAGATTTAATGGGAAGCATATCCTGGATGCTTGGTAGCATAGATGGAAGGAATTTAAAAATAGGCATTCCTATAAGTTTGAAATCCCATTATTATCAATCTTGGCCCCAATTATCTCCAAATTCAAATCAAATTTTGAATAAAGGGGAGGGAATTAGATCAACCCTACTAGATGTGTGGTTATCATTCAAGCTATATTATTAGTTCTTCCTCTATTTCATTTCTCAACTCTTTTAGCTACATTGGGGATTCATAGGAAAACATTGCAAGAGATGTGAATCTATGTGGGAAGGGGGGAAACCTAATGCCAAAAAATTATATCTAGTGAAATGGACCACTATTTGCACCCACAAACTTCGAGGAGGCTTAGAAATTTGAGATCCTTCCTTTATAAACATAGTGATTAGAGGAAAAAAAATGGAGGCTAATATCGTAGAAAGAAGAATGGTAGAAAAAGGTCATTAAATGTATTTGTTTCTCTAGTGACTAGTTAAGATATTTAAAGTCTCCCATGTGTGATTAGGGAAGATCCTTAATTTGGAAAGTCATGTAATTAGCTTCATATCTCAAAAAATGACACCTCGCTTGGATTCTAGGAAATGAAATGTTGATCAATATATGGTGTAGTTAGATACTTCACCACCCTCTGTTGGTTTAAAATCAAGATCTTTTTGCCACTTTGAGATTGTCTTTCCTCTCAAGAAAAGCAGAGTATTGTGGATATCTCTTAATGGACTAGTCATGGAACATGCTTAGGCTAGGATCTATGTTAAAATTTTCAACTAGGGAAAAATTACACTTTGGAAAGTTAATTTGATGGAAATGATGATTGCATTAAATTCCTCTTTTCGAGAGGACCAAAATTGATATAAAGATCATCTAATTTGGA
>APFE030065987.1:66334-91468 GCA_000404065.3 Pinus taeda | reverse complement strand
AAATCCTGAAAGCAGACAATGTATTCTAGATTCCGACCCTTGGTTTTGGGAAAAATCAGGCCTATTCATGAAGCCATGGAACCCATCATTCGATCCCTCTACAGCAGTGATAAACTCAGCACCAGTTTGGGTGAGATTGCCAAGCCTACCCTTGCATCTCTGGAATCTCTCCTCGCTAAAAGCCATCGGAAATGCAATTGGGAAATTTTACTGCAGGTGCTCAGAAACAGAGGAATATGCCAAAACCACCTATGCACGCATTTATGTGGAAATGGATTTCAGCGTCGGATTCCCAGCTTAAATAAACCTAACAAGTAAAGACTATGTGTGGAACCAGAAGCTTGATTATGAAAGTGTCCTCTTCAGATGTCGATCGTGCTTTGAGACAGGGCATCTAGCAAAAAATTGCCCAAAAGCCTCTGAGAAAAATTTTGCTAGAAAAAACCATCACAGATCTACATGGTGGGAAGGAGCACAAAAAGAACACTACATTGTCATCAAAGAAGAAGAATATTCTAGAGAAAATGAGTCACAAGAAATCAAGGAAGAAGGAAACAACTCTCAAAACAAGCAAGGAGAAAGCCCGCCCCAACAAATCAACAGTTATGAGGATTTGATTACCGCGGAAAATAAATCTTCATTTAATAGCAAATTAGATCTCCTAAACCAAACTTCTTCTTCGACTATTTTCAAAAGAACGAACACAATAGATCGCGAAGCTAAGACACCAATGTCTCAAGAACCAGAAGAGATGAAGGAGATGCAAGACAAAGGAAGTTGGAACACCGTAGAGAAAAGAAAGAAAGCTACAACACCAATCTCGCCAAGAAAGACGAGGAGCCAGACAAGTAAAAATTAAGAAAATTGTAGGTCCGATAGACCAATTTGGTCTCAGTGGACGTTAACCATCATCATCATCATCATCATAATTTGAATGGATAATAAATGATCTCATGCATTTAATAGTTCCTTTATCATATACGTGAATTTGAATGGATCATAAATTTACAGAAAAATTTACCACATTAAAATTCCAAATTAGGTAAAATATTAAACATCTTTACTCAAATTTACTAGAGTTAATAACATCAGGCTTAAATCAAAGGAAAAAGGTTAATTCAACACATAATGTAAAATCTTGCTCCAAAATCTTTTAATATTTCTTTTGATTAAATATTTGTAAAATGAATCTTTAAAGGGAAAAACCATATCCTATGGATATATTAAAGTCTTTAAAGACATAAACATTTCCACATCAAAAGTCTAATATTTTAAAATATTAATTTGATGTAGTTTTATTATAATTTTTGTTATCATGCCATAAAAATCATTATTAAATCTAATATTAATATTATTCAATTTGATAACTTTGGATTAATACAATATCAAATTCAATACGATATTCAATTTGTTATATTATAATATATATGGAGGGAAGAACAAAGGCATAAAGTGATAGAGGTGTAGAGATAGGTAGAGGGAGTGACAAGGGAGATATGGAGAAAAAATGAAGATGAAAGACATAGAGAGAGAGAGAGAGAGAGAGAGAGAGAGAGAACACAACAACAACTGGAACATTCACAAACATTACCATCCAAATCCAAATACATAAACACACAAACCACTCAAAGTATCCAAACACAAACATACAAACCATTCAAGGAAAGAAACACAAATCAAAATAAATAAGAGAATGATATGGTCATGCCAAACAAAGAAAACATAATGTGAATTTTGAATTTTATCTCAAAGATATGCATAATAATGATAATCTAAAAATGTTACATTGTTGCCCTTCACTGGAACCAACTTAGATCCATCTAACACTGAATCTATCATGCACCCAGAAGGATCAAATCCCTAGGTGCAAACCTTTTCTTAAGTTCTACACACCAAAAACAAGATTTACATCTAGAGAAATTTAACCCCTCTTGATAAACCGAGTATTAAATAAATCTAAACTAATATCTTAAAAAATTAAAAATAAAAATTAAAAATATAACCATTTTCTTATTATAAAACGAAAACCTAACATAACAATGCACTTTAAATAAAAACGCTGCCCATCAAATAAAACACCAATATCATACATCATAAACCATAATAATAATAATAATAATAAAGAAAACTTGAACCCTAGTGAGCCATCCTATTTTATCAAATTGAAAAACAAAAAGTGTGGTTTGAAACTCAACGCATAGCGTGAAATTAACCACGAGAGACCGTACTCTGACTTTGTTTAATAGTATTCATTAGATGTGAACATGAAGATGCTTATCACTAAACCTGGTTCGGCTTAATAGTATTCATTAGATGTGAACATGAAGATGCTTATCACTAAACCTTGTTCGGCTTAATGGTATTCATTAGATGTGAACAACTAACGTCGAGGATGGAATTTGACGCCCGTCACGGGGTGATTTGTTGATTTTCCAACGCGCCTAAGTATTTGACATAAATAAAATTAATTTTCCAACGCGCCTAAGTATTTAACATAAATAATTTTTTATAAAAGAACACGTTAATATTTAATTAGTCAATAACCAACATCACTGTTCCCAGACTCTCAACATTTGAGCACGTTATTGTTTGCACGATGTTTCTTTCCATGTCTAATTTAATGGAAAAATTGTTAGAAATCAATTGCATACAAATCTATCGTAACGGAATGAGTGGCGACTTGCCATTCCATGGCGCTTGTAGTGCATGTCGATTTTCATGCCGAAAGGGAAAGCGACCCAGATAACACTGCCCGCCGCGGTATAAATGGTCCAATGGTTGGGTTGTCGATTTTCATGCCGAAAGGGAAAGCGAGCCCGATAGCACTGCCCGCGGCTGTAAAATTGGAACAAATATACGGCTGCCAATGGTTGGGTGGTATTAAATGAATGGGGCTGTATATGCCTACGGTTGAATAACTAATTTGCTAAAATACAGCCCCGCTCAAACTCAACTCATTTATTGCCCATTGGGGCCTACTTATTTTCTTCAGGGCTGTACAAATTACCACACCGTGTCCTGCATCGTAACATCTCATCAGATCGCCCCACCTTGTTTTCCTCTCGATTTCCCGTTACGCAAGAGTGTGAAGGGTGGGCCCTACACGCTCGGTGACTTTAATAGCGCTCCAATTTTCCCCTCATTAAGTCCTCCGGCTATTTAAGGATGTTCATGCCCCTTCCATTTAATCTCGCCTTCCTGTCACTCATTCCATCCTTCATTTTCTACATGTTATATGCAAGGGAGTGTCCTCGTATCTCTGCAACATTTCATCTTTTCAAATTATACTCATTTGTCTTACACTTATAACATTTGTTTTGGACATCGATGCAGGAAATTATGTTCCGCGGCACACACACAACCGCTTGCTTACAGAATGGACAACGGCAGAGGTTTCGCTGAAGTCACAAGTGCACAGAGTGGACAGCGGAAACGTTCACGCAGAGCTGGACGCGGTTGCGGGGCGCAACAGTAGCATAAGTGAAAACGACATCGAGAAGCTCCCGTATGTACAAGCGGTGGTGAAAGACTCTCTGGCCGTGCATCTGCTGGGGCGTCTACCATCATGGGCTTGCCTCTGCACGTAGGGTTGCCACATGGCAAATAGATGTTCGTTCTGGCCGGCACTATCAGTATGGTGAAGATGTGGTCCATTACCCACGACCCGGAGATCTAGGAACGGTCTCATCAGTTTCACCGGGAAAGCTTTCAGTACGGCTTCTTTTTTTTTGGTTTTAAAGAAAGAAAAAACACCGTTCTGCTCATGCAACTGAGGAATCCAGGAGGTAATTTCGGTACAAAAAGGCTCTCAGCGAACATATATGTCACAGAGAATCAAACTAGGTAAGAAAGATGACAACAACCAATCCCACCACTGGCTATCCTTAACAGGATTGTAGGTTCCGCAGAAAGCGTCAAGAATGTGGAAGTCGGAGGAAACGACCTGCGCCTGTTACATTCCATGCCGCTTGGCGAGTGATCCGCCCAGGCAAGTCTTTCGGACTCCGAACTGTTCATCTGGGCCATGAGTGATGGACCACATGCTCACCATCGCCGTCGTGCTCGCCGGAGCCCAACATCCCGTTTGCCATATGCACATCCTCCGTGCAGAGGTGAGCGCGTGATAGGAGAGGACCCAACAGATGCATTCTCAGATACTGTACTCTAACCACCGCTCGCAGATAAGAAAGCTCTTCGATGTCGCCCTCCATCAGGCTTCTGTTGCGGCCAGACAACATTGTCCAGCTCAACGGATATCCTTCACAAGTGGGGAGGAAAACACTAAATTTTTACATAATAAGTGAAAAAAAGGAGCGCATAGAAGAAGAAGATATTATAAATTTCTTTGTAAAGGTAATTCAAGATTTCCACACTTTTTATGAAGAACCAAGCTCTTAGGATCACATTGATGAGCATGATATGTTGGCTCGTATTTCTAATTTGGTCTCCTAAGAGGATCATGATGCCTCATCCCTGTTTTGGAGGGTGATTGTGAAGTAATAAGTTCTTTTAATTTAAACAAGACTTGGGCATTGATTGATTCTTATCACATTTTTATTAATTTTACTGGGATATTATCAAATATGATTGGTGTAGAATGATAGATTATTTTATTATGCATACATATGCTGGAAGAGTAGCTAACTCATTCATTCTTTTTTTAAACGAATTCAATCCATATTCTTTTTCCCATTTTTGACCAACCTCCCTATTTAATATCTCTTATAAGTTGATCACCAAAATTATAACACTTCCAATCAAGTCCATTTCTAAAAATTATATCTAAAAATTAGAATTTGTTAGAGACAAGCAAATTGTGGATAACATCATTCTTGTCCCAGAGTCAATCCATTTAAGCAATGCTCAAGGAGAGAAAGAAATGATTATCAAATTAAATATGGCTAATTCCTTTGATCACAGTCACCTTAAGTTCCTCTTTGCATTAATGGAATAATTTTGGTTTGAAGAAAAGGTAATGCAGTGGGTTTATGCTTGCATATCTCACTTGGTCAATGGAAGGTCCACTAATTTTTCAAAGCATCAAGAGGCCTACAACAATGTTTTCCACTTTCTCCAATTCTATTTATCATAATGGTCAAGTCTTTAAGTAGAGAATTGGATTATCAAAGGAGAAGATAATTGTTCTTAAGAGTTCACTTTGAGTAGACAATCAGATTACAAAAAGAAGCTAATTGTTCCCAGTGTTCACTTTGGGAGAGGTATCAAAAACATCAATCATGCTTAGTTTGGAGATGATACATTATTATTGGGAGGTGCCTTTGTAATCATTACGATGAAATTTCAAAATAGTTTTTTTTAGGCCTCTTGTGCATTGGTTAATAAAAGAAAAAATCAAATACAGACATGGAAGTTCAATAAAGATTTATTGGGAAGCATATCTTGGATGCCTGGTAGCATATAGATGGAAGGAATTTAAATTTAAGCATTCCTATAAGTTTGAAATCCCATTATTATCAGTCTTGGCCCCAATTATCTCCAAATTCAAATCAAATTTTGAACAGTGGGGAGCCTATTAGATCAACCCTACTAGATGTGTGGTTATCATTCAAGCTATATTATTAGTTCTTCCTCTATTTCAATTCTCAACTCTTTTAGTTGCATTGGGGATTCATAGGAAAACATTGCAAGAGATGTGAATCTATGTGGGAAGGGGGAAAACCTAATGCCAAAAAATTCTATCTAGTGAAATGGACCACTATTTGCACCCACAAACTTCAAGGAGGCTTAGGAATTTGAGATCCTTCCTTTATAAACATAGTGATTAGAGGAAAAAAAAATTGGAGGCTAATATCGTAGAAAGAAGAATGGTAGAAAAAGGTCATTAAATGTATTTGTTTCTCTAGGGACTAGTAAAGATGTTTAAAGTCTCCCACGTGTGATTAGGGAGGATCCTCAATTTGGAAAGTCATGCAATTAGCTTCATATCTCAAAAAATAACACCCTCTTGGATTCTAGGAAATGATATGTTGATCAATATATGGTGTAGTTAGATACTTCACCACCCTCCGTTGGTTTAAAATCAAGATCTTTGTGCCACTTTGAGATTGTCTTTCCTCTCAAGAAAAGCAGACTATTGTGGATATCTCTTAATGGACTAGTCATGGAACATGGTTAGGCTAGGATCTATGTTAAAATTTTCAACTAGGGAAAAATTACACTTTGGAAAGTTAATTTGATGGAAATGATGATTGCATTAAATTCCTCTTTTCGAGAGGACCAAAATTGATATAAAGATCATCTAATTTGGACAAGCAAAAATGTGTTTTTGAATTTATGCCCACATATGTCCAATTGTTCAGATCAACCACATCATCATGTAGGCTTGTGAAGCCCAATGGACACGTCACTTCACCCTCAATGAATTGTATAAATACAAGTGACCTCTCACCTCATTTGGCATCATCATCACACACACATCTCTCTCTCTCCTTCTCTCATTGGTCTGTACAACTATTGGGCATTCAATTTCTCGCACACATGTGGCAAAGGAGGATGAATTTTAGACATAATAATATGGCCAAAAATTTCAGACTTTCCTGCAGTTTGACTGGTGTTGACAAATGTTGACTTTGACTTTCTGGCCATCCTTTGACTTTGATTTTCAAGATTAATTTATTTCTTAGCAAGACGCATTTTTGGGCACATGAAGCAAGGCAAAAGGAGGACTTTGACCTATTTTGACTGTAGGGTTGACCTTAGGGTATATTTTATGATTGTTTTAGACTAACTTTGACTATTGTTGGAGGCCGAGTTTGACTACCTTTGACTGAGATTCAAAGGAGGAGTTTGATTTATGCGTTGACCATCTTTAAATTTCTAGTTAGGGTTGACTTTGAGTGCAGTTGACTACAGATTTGACAGGCCTTTTTGACTTTGATTTGGCAAGTCAATTTTGACATTTTGTAGTCTCTCTGTCTCTCTCTCTGGTCAACATTTGATATAATAATAAGAAGAATTGATCAAAGGGTTTTCCCCACATTAGGGTTTTTCCCTGACATCCACCAAATCTGGTGTCCTCTTGTCTTGGCATGTCGTCTGTGTTTTATTTTATGTTTTATATATAATTAATGTCAATGTGATTTATGGTTAATGTTATTTCTATTGAAAAATAATTTGGAAATTTTCGTTGGGCTGCTTAAACTACATTGAAGTAGTTGTGCTAAGCATAAAACATACCATTGCTAACTAAAATTAACATGGGATCAAATCCTAGTTGAAGACAAAGGCCAAGCAAGAGAGAGAAAAGAAATCACCAAGAAATATATATTGAATAAGTTTTTCATCTTGTTGAAAACAACAACAAGAAATCCTTTTGGTAATTAATTAATTCATATTAATATATTATATAATCTTATTTCTACCACCCCTATCTCGTAGTCCTGTCTAGTTAATCGTTTCCCAGTCAAGCATAGCCATTAGAAAGTCTAGTTGGCCAATCCAATATAGTTGTTGGTGGATGATTTGCTCTTCTATTTAACTTGTAGCCAAGATTTGGTTCTTCAACTTGTCCTGACAATGAACCACACTTGTTGGTTCGAAACACGTCGACAAAAGCATCCCAATGTGATTTATGTCGAAGAATGTTCTATCAAAACTTGATATCGATCACAGAAGTCTAAATTCAATAACAACAAGAAATGTTAAAAATAACATTAAGAAAGATCTTTATTTAATTTTGTCCTTGAATTAAATTGGGAATAAAATTGTAACTCCACATCTCATGACAACTTGTAATAGTTAACTAAGTTAATTTGACTTAGTTAGTTGAGTTAATTCAAGTTGAGGGTCTAACTAGAGTCATGAAGAGTGTCTCCTATAATTAGGAGCACTACTTGAGTTTATTTTGAGTTGTAATTATTTAATTCAGTCTAACCGAGTTAAACCCATTTAAACTAGTTCCAACTGATGGAGGAATTAGTGGGAGGTCCATTAGTGGGGTGTAACCTGCAGTAGTTAGGTGCAACATGTATTAGTGGGGTTTTTTCAGTTGAACAGTGAGGTACTGCCTGTAGTGATCAACTAGTAAACAGAAGATTCACTCACAATTAACTCATGCATGTCAAATCAGAGAAAGACCCAGTTGAGATTGGATTTCAGGGACAATGTACTATCAATTGTAAAATCATATAAATTAAACCGATGGTGCATGTAATTAGAGGAAGGCCTATGAGGATTGCGCAATTCATAATTGTGGAATTTCCCAATTAAATAGGGGCTAATTCCCAAGGGAACAATGCAAGGAAATAGGGACTTGGGCAAGCAATAATTTGGCTAAGTATTGGCTTGAGCTTGTCTGGGAAGCAGTGAGATAGATAGAGATAGTGTAGAGGTTGCTTAGGCTTGAGGAAAACATTATAATCTTCTCATATTTTTTAATTAATGCAATATACAGATAGCATGGGTTTTTAGCTGTGACTTTCCAAAGAAAATCATTGTGTTATGTGTGATTAAATTCTTTCTCTTATATGCTTCATGATTACATCGATCGTTTATTGTTTCCATTGATGAGTAGAGTAAATTCAAGTCAATTGCTTTAGCATATTACAATATGCAGTTTGAATATAAAAGGAATTCTACATGGTATCAAAGCTAGATTTTTAGAAATATCTACATGGTATCAAAGATTAAATAACTATAGAAGAGGAGAATACGAGATTGTATTTTGCAGGAGAATTCAAATTTGCAGCATCATACTTCAGAGCCAGCAGGATGTCATTCTACAGATTGAGACTTGAATATACCCTTGAGGGTAGTTCAAACTATATTTCTTGGAAGGACAAGATGGAGACAATGTTGGAAGACAACGGGATTAAGGAATTCATAGACAAATTTATTCCTAATCCTCAAGCAACTGATGCTCAGGATATGAAAGAGTGGAGAAAGTGTGTGGCAAAGGCAAGAAAGATTATCATGGAAGGATTTCGAGGTCATATTGTCTCGAACCTCCATTTGCACTGTGGAAGGAATTGATAGACTTGTTTCAAAACAATAGTGATCACAAGAAGCTCGTATTGAAGGAAAAGATAAGAAATATCAAGATGGAGAAGGGTTACATAATACCGAATTAGTTGACCAAGTTCACCCAATGTCTGGATGAGCTTAAAAGTGTCAGTGTTACAATTGTTGAAGAAAATATGACGAGCCTAGGACTTCTAGGCCTTCCCAAGAGCTGTCACAACTACCAGGACTCAGTTAATGGGAGGGAGAAGCTACTAGAGTGGAAGCATTTATGGTCCGACTCGGTACAAGAAGAGATTTGATGGAACACTAGAGATGGGACCTCATCCAAAGAAGTGGAAGAATATTTTGCATTAGTTAGCAAAGAAAATAAATCCAGGGGAAAGCAGTCCCAAGGTGATGAGGGAAAGAAGAAAGACTTGTCCAACATCTAGTGGTTTCATTGTAACAAGTTCAGGCACTCTGCCACGAAATGTCCACGGAAGAAAGCAAGCATGAACGAGTCTCCAGTAGCAGGAGTAGGTGGAGATCTAGCTTCACAATTCAAACTTGATTTTATTCTCATTGCAAGCATGGAAAGCATTGTAATGGGAAGCATGTGGTATCTTGGCAGCGGTGCCTCATTCCATATGATGGGGAATATGGATCTCTTCAGTGACTTGGAGGAGAAAGACCTCAAGTGGAACATAAGTTTGGAGATGATGCGAGGTATAACATGACTGGTATCAATACAATTACTTTCCAGAGTGCATTTAGCTCCCCTCTCAGACTCATAGATGTGATGAACGTTCCAAGACTGGTTATGATGAGATATTTAACAAAGGAAAAGTTTTCCTTAGACACATTTCCATGGGGCAAGTAAAAAGATCGGTGTGAGTTAAGAACTTGTACCAACTTGAGGTACAAGAAGAATGCAAATCCTTGAGGAGCAAGGAAAATGTTAGAGGCTTGGTGGTTGAGAGGGATCATGCATTACCTATCAACATATAGCCTCAGAAATGGTCTCAAAAATTGGTGGAGCAACCACAATTGGAGAAGCAAAGAGGAGACCGAGTGGATACATCCACTCAAGTAGAGACCTCTAATAGGGGGGAATTTCAAGCCAAGTGGGAAGAAGGAGCACATGTAGCCATAGCTCTAGGTGAGAGGTGGGGTGATGTGAAACAATAGTCCCAAGAGTGTCGAAATTTGGGTAGGATCCATTGAGGTGTTTTTTGTCTCATCGATCATTACCTTGCTACGGGGGCCCATAGTATTCAGTAGCAACAGGATCAGTGTCAAACAGATACAAGGGAGTGTAGAGAAGTGTTGACAGCGTAGTAGGAGGCTCAGTAGCATAGTCAACAACAACACAATTTTCATAGTAGATAGTTGAAGACACAATTGATTCAATTTTTTTATTTTTATTTTTATGCTTTTCAGTTGCAGATGTTGCAGTAGCAACAACAACAGTGACAAGTGTTTCATGCAGAACATTCCAAAGGTACCAGATTGATATAGAGTTGAATTCCTTTCTTGTTGAGAGAGAGTGTTTAAAATAGAAAAAAGAAATGTGAAAATTAGCATTAAGAAAGATCCTGATTTAATTTTGTCCTTGAATTAAATTGGGAATAAAATTGTAACACCACATCTTATGACAACTTTTAAAAGTTAACTAAGTTAATTTGACTTAGTTAGCTCAGCTAATTCGATTTGAGGGTCTAGAGTCATGTAGAGTGTCTCCAAAAATTAGGAGCATTAGTTAAGTTTTTTTTTGTGTTGTAATTATTTAATTGAGTCTAACTGAGTTACAGACAGTTAAACTAGTTCCAATTGATGGAGGAATCAGTGGGAGGTCCATTAGTGGGGTGTAATCTATAGTAGTGGGGTGTAACCTATAGTAGTGGGGTGCTTCTTGTCGAACAATGGGGTGCTTCCTACAATGATCAACCTTTAAACTAAAGATTCATTGATAATTAACTCATGCATGTTAGATCAGAGAGAGACCCAATTGATATTGGAGTTTAGGGATAGTGTACTATCAATTGTAAAATCATATAAATTAAACTGATCGTGCATGCAATTAGAGGAAGGCCTATGAGGATTTCACAATTCATAATTTTGGAATTTCGAAATTAAATAGGGGCTAATTCCAAAAGGGAACAACACAAGATAATAGGGTATTAGGCAAGCAAGAATTTGGCTAAGTATTGGCTTGATCCTGTATGGGAAGTAGTCAGATATATAGAGATAGTGTAGAGGTTGCTTGGACTTTAGAAAATCATTGTAATCTTCTCATATTTTCTGATTAATGCAATATACAGATAGCAGAGGTTTTTAGTTGTGGATTTCCCCCCAAAATCATTGTATTATGTGTGATTGAATTCTTTATCTTATATGATTCATGATTTCATTGATCTTGTATTGTTTCTGCTGATGAGTAGAGTAGATTCAATTCAAGTTTTTTAGCATATTACAATTTGTAGTTTGAGTCTACAACGAATTTCTACACATCTCACTTCAAGATTTCAAACAAGATCAATGACAAACCTGACTATCATTTATGGAATACGACTTTGGAACTAACTTTGAGGAGGATAAAGTATTGGACTATGTGCAGGGAAAAGTGGTGAAGCCTCCTTCAAATGCACCAGTTGCTGCTAAAATGCAGTATACAAAAGGTGAGGTCAAAGCAAAGAAATAATTTGGTTGCCTATATTTCTGGTTTGGGAAATTTTAAGGTGATATATGATAAGCTAGTTGGAATTTTCAAAGTAAACAATGAAGATCAAATCCTCTTTCTCAAAAACAAGTTGAAAGACATCAATATGGATAAAGGGGAGTATATCCAATCCTACTTCATGAGGATCACACAAATCGAGAATGACCTTCTATCTATTGGAGAGGTTATCGCTGATAAGAAGCTCACTCTTATTGCACTTGGGGGTCTTTCAAGAGCATGGGATGTGTTTAACACCACCATTCTCAACAATGACAAGATTCCTAATTTCGATGAAAAATTGGCTAGATGCACTCAAGAGAATACGAGGAAGATGGAGAGAGATAAACCTTCAAATGGAAGTGAACCTACTGCTTTCTCTGTTCATGCTAAAAAAAGAAATGTTGGCCCAAGAAGATAGGCTCAAGGATTCAAGCAAGGATTCAAAGAAGGAAGAAAAGGACCGTGCTACAATTGTAATAGGTTCAAGCACTATGTTAGAGAATGTCATCATAAGAATAATTATCCAATGGATGATGACAACAACAACAAAAATTTCAAAGGAAATTACAATTAAAGGAACAACAAGTTCAACAATAAATGAAAGAGGAATGATCCCACTTTTCGATTAGGAAATGGTTGATGTCCCAAAAGGATGAGAAATTACAAGCATGAGGAAAGTAATGTTGTAGAGAAACAAAAGGAGTTTTTATCTTATTTCTGCTCTAGCTACTACCTCTCCTCCAAATACTTTGGATCATTGGTTGTTAATAGTGGAGTGTTGGCTATGTGAGGCTTGACCCAGGTTCAGCCTTAGTTATTCAAACAAATCCATACACTACTGGCCCTTTCAGCATCACCTCACAGAGCGCGGACCGAAGTCTCACCTAAAGCAGTATGGGGGGATGCTGGAACCAAGTTTCCGCACCCTCAGATGGTCGTGATGTTGGTTTATACCCTCTGCCCCTGCTTTCGCACAAGTCACTAAGCTTTAGGGCTTTATCAACCTACCCTTTATTCCACCCTTTAGTACCTCCAAAGGTGTATGATTGACCTTCGTGTAGCCCTACCCCCTGATCCAGGTACTTTTGCTCAACTAAGGCATCATATTGTATAGGTTTCCAAGTTATCTTAAGTGTTTTACTTATCTTAATAATCAATCACAGTTAGCGCCGCATAAACTGATATCCTTAATCGCATTCAATTAACCAACACAATCACATATATTCGCGCATCATATGAACATTGTAAATTAAACACAAAACACAATATAATCAGATACATTAACAAGAACTAAATACACAGTAATTGTAGAATACTTCTCTTTTTTGACATCTTTAATTTAATACACAACTCTATCCGCCCTGTGCACACAGTTGCAGGGTTCCATGGACTCAGCTATGGACTTCCACCATAGGCCTCTGCACACTTAGTTGCAGAGCCTCTACCTATGCTAAGACCTGAAACACTTAGAATTCTCTACCAAGACTCCAATACTTAACTCCTTACTTCCTTCTTTGCTGCTAACTACTTAGAGCTTACTTGCTTAGCTCCTTTTTATGCAATCCCATGGTCCGCGGACCATGGGTGGATATTTATAGTTGACTTTACACTTTACAAAATAAGGGTAGACAACCGTTTATGACTCTTGACACCTTCGTTCTCCGCCACCAAAAAATGCGGAGACTTTACAACTTTACTACAAAATTATCCCAAACATGGGCTTTTAGCCCCAAAACTGTCCTTGGGGGAACCTGTTCCCAACCGGCCCTCAACACAAACATGGTGACTCGCCCTTGAGTCACTATGCAGTCATGGAGATATTTGCGTGAAGACCTCCCAGATCGACTTGTATGACGACAACCTCGACAGTGCACTGTGTGACCACCTACTTCGTTTCTTCAACCAATTACTCTATCGTTGGTCCTGAACTGTCATCTTGAAGCTTCTTCTGAGTTTCTTGTAGATTAGCAAGCTTGCCCTTAACAGAGGCCATGACCGAATAAGCCTCATCCAACCAAGGCTTTAAGCATGCCTTTAGCACCGCTTCTTTGTGATTTACTGCATCTACCAGTTCTTTCAATGTTTTGGGCTGCTGCAGCTTCTCCAGTCTCTGTGTGAGAGTGATGGTAAGCGATGTACCTTTTACTTCGTCATAGCACTGCTACAGTTCTCGTGCCTCTGTCTCTATCCGTTGTACATTAGGATCCTCTTACAAGCTCATCAAGACCTTGAACGACTGTTCAAAAAGTCGTTTGTTGTTTGTTATTGCACTGTCTACCACTGCTATCCCCTCTATGATAGCAGTTGCACACTGCTCTCTTACTTCTGGCATAGTTGAAGGCTGGGCCTTCAACTGTAAATTTATAATGTGTAGGTTCATCTCCAGCTGAACCTTATCCAACTCTGTGTGAGCATTGCGCTCCCCTATTGCAAGCTGCGAACGCGCACCTCGACTAGTTCTCCCTCAAGAATGGCCGACTCCAGGACCATTCAGCGTGCCTCCTCCATGACCTGAACTATGCACTTGCTTCAATCAGTTACCTAGGTGACGATGGCGATGGCAGAGTCTCGCTGTAGGGTCACCTGCACATTATTGATCTATTGTTCACTGATTACCTACACAAGGTGCTGTTCGCGAGCCCTCAGCTCCATGATCACTCCATCCTATAGTAGGTGGAGTGCCTCGCCTGTGAGCATTGCCAAGTTCAACCCACTCCCTTGAGGATGCTAACAGCGGGCTTGTCAGCTTCGTTTTCTATGGTCAGTGCTTCATTCGGCAGCACTATCGTTCGGGAGTCCTTCACACGAGTGCCTTGACAACTTCTAAAGTACTGATAGCGAGGTTGGTCGACACTGTGTCAGCCTATGATGCATAGATCTGCAGCTCCTATAGACCCGTCTAGATGGCCCCAATAATTGTTGTCGCTGCTGTTTGAAATTCTGCAGGATCTCTGTGGTGACATCCCGCACCGTGTCTCCAATGTCATTCAAATCTACCTTTGTGAGGTTGATTGGGTCTAGCGATGCCTTACTGGCCTTGGATTTCTTCCGCAGCCCCACTTTTTCTTGTTCTCCTTGACATTTGATGTGGTATGATTCCATCTGTGAGTTTTCTCCATGCTGCTCTGTTTTATTGTCTATTTCTTCTTCTGTTTTGGGTGAAGGCAACCTCACACCTTTGCCAGAGCCATGCTCTATTTCGCCTATTTGATTTTCCACCTACTCGGTGGCATCACGCTCTAGCCAGGCCTTGTTAGCAGCCTCCTTCTTCCTCTTCTTAGCTAGTTGTACCATCTTGATCTTGGCCTCCTCCTTTTTGCGTTGCATGGAAGACTTGCTCAACCCCACTGCTAAGTCTGAGGCAATGCACCACTCTGTCAGCCAGCGATCAAGAACTACATCAATCGCGTTTTTTGTTTCCAAGTAAGGCAAGTCATACCATGTCTGCTCAGGTTCCTTCCATTCCCTGATTGATACAAGCTGAAAGTCTGCCTTAAACTCCGCGTACTCCTGCATTTTGGAAAACACAGTAGGTGACAACCACGGTTTGCGATTGATAGCCATGTGGATGTTCATTTCCATCAAGATCCAGAAGATCTTATTATCCTTGATGTGCTGAGCATCCTTGCTCACCCATAGAGAAGCATACTTCGCTACCTCTGGCAGGTCCGACGCGACCGAGGGAATTGAATGTCTTCCGACAGCTCCCGGGCTACTAGCACAATGGATAGCAAGAGCCACACATAGTGGAAGGTCTTGCTGAGATCCTATGCCTCACGGCAGTTCAAAAGGAACTCATCGCATAGATAACGCACCCAATTAAACTGGACTCCTTTGGGGCATTAGGCTGTAAGAGCAACGATTGGGGCTGACACTTCATCTACGCGACACTTCCTCATAACCTTTCCTGCCAAAATCTAGCTGGCCACCTTGACTGCAGGATCGCAGATACTTGAGATGGCATAGCCTTGTGGCTTCTTCACGAGCTTGAATTTCTCCTTCATGGCCTCTGTGAGGGCCTGCTTGCCACATTTTCTACTAAACATCATGGCTAGATTTTCCCCTGTGTAGGGCAGCTGCGTGATCCGATGGATCAGCTTGTCGGTGATGGGTATCGGCTCCTCCAACCATAGACACCCATAATGTACCAAGCATAACAGCTGCTTGATGACCAATATTGTAATGGGTGTGTGATTATAGTGTGGCACCCATAGCAGGTTGAGTAAACCTATCTTGTCTACTCCCCTGAGCCACTTCCACGGTTCTCATGCAGTCAACCTGATAGTTATGTCAACAATGTGGTGCATTAGCTGTTTTGTCGCCAAGTGTGGGAACTTTTCATGGTCAGCTAAGTCCCAATCTTCCAATTTCGACAGCGGAACCCACACCAAGCACAATTCTTCAAAGAGAATCTCGTCCGACAGTAGAGATGTGTGCAAGGTGGCCTTGCTTTCATCACTGTCCTTCGGCACTTTGGTCTTACCTTTGTGAGGAGGGACATACTCGGGAAACTTAGTGATAGGGTCAGAACCCTCTATTGCAATTTCCTCCACTTCAACTCCCAAATCCTCATCATCCATCGGGATGTCCTTAATCTCTTCCTCATCCAACTCTAGGTTAATAGTTTTACTTTTTTCCTGTGTGATGGGCTTGTCCTTCGGTGGGTTTCTTCTAGGAGACACGCGCACTAGTATCGCAGCCTGCTTGCCCTTCTTATCCTTTGCACTCTCCTTGGTTGGGTTCGACTTCGATCTAGGCGTCCGTGGTGATTTGGGGACTTCAGCCAATACCTCTACAACCTCTAGAGAAGCTCCCTCTGCCTCCCTAATAATCTCTGACATAACCCCCTCAACTATCACTGCTTCGGCGTCCATAGCTTTGGATCTTAGGATAAAATCACAGATGAAATTGCAGTTGGATTCTGGGAATTGATCAAACACTAGGCAGTCAAGCAATGCTTCGAGGAATGCACAGATCATGCATGTCTGAGAGATCACCTATGCAATGTTCAAATGCCAAGTGTTTTTCCTTTGGCTTCCACCTGTAATTTATGGGCCATTTTGAATTCAAATCCAGCCGTTCCCCCCACATTCGGTCCATTAATGCAGGATTGGCGGCAGATTTCCAACGATCTTACCCATAAAGTTTGTCTTAAATGTCAATCACCCACTCCATTTGGCCGCATTCTTATTGTCAAGTCATGAATAGTGACTTTAACTATCACTTTTTGGCTGACCTACATGATTTTTCCCTAGGTAGCGCAACTCTTGTCGTGCTGTTATGAACCCTATGACATTTCCTCGTTCCACACAATCCTCCAATCGTGCAGTTCCCCAACTCGGGCAATGTAGTTTATAGTCCCACGCCTCCTTTCAGCTGCCTGGAGCCTAAGACTATGCTACCTTCATATAGTCACCTGGCCGGATCATCAGTGTATGGCTTTAATCGACTGCCATTCACCTCTCTTGGGAGGGGATCTTCGTTCAATTTAACCAACTGAACTACTCCACTATTATTAATCTCCTTAATGACATAGGGCCCTAGATAGTGCATTCTGAATTTCCCTAGAAATTTGTCAAACTTGCTGTCATATAACAAAACCAGATCATTTACCTTAAAGGTGTGCAACTTAATGTGTCGATCATGCCATGATGTTTTGCGCTACTTTTGGTCCTGTTGGTGAAATCCAGCCAAAAATCTCTCTTCCTCAAGTTTAGAAAGTTGTGTGACCCTCTCTTCCAAGGCTCCGTGATCCATCATACTCGTGAGTGCCACTATGTGCAGACTAGGCACAATGTATTCCATGGGCATCACTGCTTCAACACCATAGACGAGCCTAAAGGGTGTTTGTCCAGTCAACTTTTTGCATCTCGTTCGATAGGCCCATAGTACGGCGGGTATGTGCAGTTCCCAATCACTTCATTGAGTGTTGAAAACTTTGGTTAGCACATTCTCCAACACCTTATTGAGAGCTTCCATCGTCCTGTTAGCCTATGGGTGATAAGGCATGCTTTTCTGGTGATATACTTGAAATTCCTTCATTAACGTGCTGATCGTTTTGTTCAGAAAGTGCATACCATGATCACTCATCAAAATTTTTGGACACCCAAATCACGTCAATACATACTCAAAGAGAAACGTCATAGTGCTTTCTTCTGTGCAGTCCTTCACAGGCTGTGCCTCCACCCATCAAGTCAAATACTCAATCGCGGTGATAACGTTTCGTGCTCTAGTTTTCTTCCCTTGGGGCTGAATGGGTCCCACAAAATCTATCGCCCATTTCTCAAAAGGTTGTAACATCATCTGTGGGTTCATAGGTAGCTCATCTCTCCATGATGGCCTGCCAGTCTTTTGATGCACATCACATGCCTTGCAGTAAGCTTTTGAATCTTGATGGAGGGTTAGCCACCACAACCTTGCACGTAGAATCTTCTGTGCGGTCACTCTTCCTGCATAATGGCCTCCCGTGGTGCCCCCATGAGTGTCTGCGAGGATACTGCACCTTTCAAACTCTGATGCATATCATCATAATACTTCATCAGACCCCATTTTGAACAGATGTCTGACAATGACAGAAAAGTCTGTCGCGCACACCACTAACTCCTTTTTCTGTTGGACGGTGTAGCCTTCCGGGGTGATTCCTATCGTTAGGAATTGTATGATGTCTTCAAAGTGACCATCTGTGATGCACACTGCAAATAGCTGCGCATTAGGAATCCCTCCTCCAAATTAGTGGACTCTTCCCTCGTTTCAATGGGTGATAGATTGTCTAGTCCTGCGTTCAGTCATTCAAGCTTCACAATAACTTCAAAATCATATTCCTGGAACAATAACAACCACCTATAGATTCTGACCCTCGACATAGGCTTATTGACCAGGTATTTCAATGTAGAATGGTTCGTATACATCTTAAAATGTCCACGCAGCAAATAGTGTCTAAACATTTGGAGTGCTTATACCATGGCTAATCCTTCACACTCGGTGGTGGAATATTTCTTCTCATCCTTGGATAACCTCCTTGCGAATGCTATAGGATGGTCCAATTCTCTTCTGCTAGCCTGTGTCAATATTGCTCCTAGTGCTATACATGACACATTTACATGTACATGAAACTCCTTCCAATCCGGGAAGACTAAAATCGGCGCGGTGACCGTTTTTTCTTTTATACATCTAGGCTTTTCTGACAGTCCTCGTTCCAACAGAACGTGACATCCTTTTTCAACAAATTCTCCATAGGTGTGGTGATCTAGGCATATCCCTTGATAAACTTCCTGTAATACCCAGTATGTCTTAAGGTTGCACGCAACTATTTTGCACTCCTCGGCACCTCCAAGTTAAGTATCACTACGATCTTCACAGGATCTACCATCAATCCTTGTCTACAAGCCACATGACCCAACAAAGTCCCAAAAGGAACACAAAATAGGCATTTCTTCAGATTAAGCACAATTCATAACCTTTGACAAGTATCTAGCATTAAGCGAAAAATTTCCGCATGTTGTTTCACTAGCCCAAACACAGTCTAGTCATCAAAGTACACCTCTAGAAACTTATGAATGAATTCTTTGAAGGTAGCAATGACCACGTGAAAAAAAATCACAGGCGCATTCTTCAATCCGAAAGGCATTACAATGTACTGAAAACATCCCCATTTAGTCACGAAGGTCATCTTGCTTCTATCTTCAAGCACAATTTTGATCTGATGGTACCTAGAGAACCCATTAGTGAAGGAGTATGCTTCCTAGCCACCAACATTATCCAATACCTCATCAGTGAACAAAGTCAGGAAGGGATCATGTACGCAAACATCATTCAACTTCTTGAGATCTACGCATATCCTTATTTCATCCTTCTGCTTCTTTTCCTGTACCGCCATTGGGCTCACCCAATCAGATTCTTCTATGGGCTCAATGATGCCTGCAACAAGCATCTTATCCAACTCTCAGCGGACCTTCTTCTTATACTTTAGATTGAGACGGTAAGGTCTTTGCTTAACTGGCTTCGCGTTGGGTTTTAACATGATCTTCATAACGTCGAGCTCTCCTATTATCCCCTTTAACTCCGTAAACTTGGTAGGGAAAAAATCCTAGTATTCGCAGAGCAATTTGACGACCATATTTACCATTGGGTGATCCCATTAATCTCCAATATTTGCAAATTTGGGCTCTACCTCTGTACCAATATTTACCTGTTTCGTTTTTAGTGACGCAATTATATCAGGATTCTCGATCTACGGTCCTTCAACCTCATGCTGACCCTCGATTTCAGGAAGATTAATCTTTTGTGGGTCCTTGTCTTCTTCCTCAACAATCGCATTATAGCATTCCAACACATGGCTCAGTTGAGTATTCCAATCAAGTTTAATCAGGTCCAAAGGATCCTAAGTTATCCTAAATATTACTGCTTTAACTTCTTGTAGCGCTTCGTCAATATAGTCAAACCCATCTTCAAAGCTGAATGTCATTATGAATCCTTTACATAGAATATCCCATTCGCCTGTGCCATGGTAGAGCTCTATCTCCAAGTACCAGTTCATCGGGATGACATCCAAGGTGTGACACAACAAGTGCACCCATTCATGTTGGGGCTTTGCTCCATAGGCCTTAGCCCATTTAGTCAAGTGTCCACGAGGATCATCCTTCCCATCATACTTGTCTGTCATTCGTACCATCGTCTTCTCAAAGCGTGTTGTCATCATCCTCCTACACTCACACCAATCATCAAAGATACCCTTTTGTGTACCCCACAATCTCGCGAGCGTAGCGCACAATGCCCAGTCCAAAGCCTGAAAGCGTTGCTTCTTTGGTACTTCCCTCTCAAATGCATCCAAAAACGTATCCACATCACTCAAGCCATCGTAAGTGGGTAGATTTCTTACCTTTAACGACACACAGCACAACCACTGGGTCATCATGTTACAACTTAGCGTGGTTACTTCATGTAGCCGATTCTTCCAACACTCTAGTTTTTCATAAGATTCCAAGGTGCAGGAACTCTCGCGATCCCATGTAATTCATCAATCCGCTATCAGATTCACCCAATATTGGTCTCGCACTATTATTTTATATATGCAGTCCAAATCATCATCACATTTCTAATCGTGGACTGGATCAGTATGGCGAGATCCTTTAGCAGGATCTAGGGGTATTATTACATGAAGCAATTTCTTTTCAAATATCATCTTTCGCTTCTTTAGGTTGATTACCCCATCCATGTTAGTAGCCCAATCAATGCCAAGGAGCGCAGGGTAGGGGTTGCTGTCACCCACAATTTATATCACTTAAAATTCAGCCAATGTGCTCGCGCCTTCAATGTCTACAGTTATTCCTTGCAGCCGTCCCATGGGGATGATCTTCTGTTGATTTTCCATCCTTAACTGAATTGGAGACCACAGCAGCGTAGGTCTCCCCATCTGTTCCCAAGTCCGTTTTGGTAAAATGTTCGCATCTGACCCCAGATCCAGAATAACCTAATCCATTTCATATTCTCCTATCTGTACAGTGAGTCTCATCTCATGCCCTGTCCTTGCTTTATGCTTACCAATCTTCTGTACCACGTGCAGTTCACCCAGAGCATTTTTGACACATATATTTATAAGTTCTTGTAACCCCTTCACAACCTCACTATCACGCAACAGCTTCATGCGGGTATTTAGAAGGTTGTAAGCATAGAAGGGTCCATTTCCTGGTCAGGCTTATCCCAACTCCCTGAGGTAGATGCCTTAGTGAAGCTCTTCATTGCTTCCATTAACGTTTCGCATGTGTGCTCCAAATCAAATTCAGCCTCCTTCTTCGTAGCTTTATGAACCCATGTGCTGTCTTTAGGCTTTTTACTATTATCGTCGCTTGTTGCAATTCCACTTCGGAGATCTTTCTTGATTCTATGGGTGGTGGTGGTGTGGGCGAAGTCGCAGGTGACGGTGGTGAAGTTGGAGGTGGTGTAGGTGGAGGTGGCAGTCTTGGGAATCCCTATTTTATTAACTAAACTTCACTTCATGGAGAAGCTTGAGCTGCTCCCTCTTCATCGCCCAACAAAGGTGAAATCAATGGACTATATTCTGGACCCTTTCTTCCTTTGTTCCTGTAAGTCTTTCCACTTCGCGTAGCTCTGAACATCAATGTAGTTGCATAACCCATTTTTCGCACAATAACATCTTAATCCAGGTATTTAAAGACTTCAAGTACTTACCTCGCAGACCTTTGAAAAAGCATCACTCCGCCTTGCTGTAACTAAGATAGGTATAGACGCGAATTCAGTTACAAATCCCCTTATGATACGATCAAGCCAATGATCCATAGCACAGGCGATCTTATCCTTAGAGACTTCCAGTCTCTGTACCAGCTCTAGGGTCCAGACAAAAGGACCGTCAAGCCTCCACCTTCCTTAGCTATCCGCTAGCTTCGCGATCCACTCGTACAACTCGACTAGAAAGGAACAGAAAAAGATATTGTGGATTTCTGTATACAGGTATTTATCGAGCCACTATTCCTTTATCAGTCATGGTTTTCTATTCTCCTGCACCACGAATTTGTGGATCTTCATATCCAACCAGTCTTTGACCTCTTTCTTAGTTGGATTCGAGTGATACGACATCACACATCTCTCATGCAGATTCTGGTCCTGACAACAGAACCATTTGTTGGCTTCTTGGGGCCTGACCCAAGTTCAACATTAGTTATCCAAACAAATCCCTACACTACTGGGCCTTTCGACATCAACTTGCGGAGTGCGGACTGAAGTCTCACCCAAAGCAGTATGGGGGGATTCTAGAACCAATTTTTCGCACCGTGAGACGGTCGTGATGTCAGTTTATACCCTCTGCCCCTACTTTTGTGCAGGTCACTAAGCTTTAGGGCTCTTTCAGTCCACCCTTTATTCCTCCCTTTAGTACCTCGGTGAAGGTGTACGATTGACCTTTGCGCAGCCCTACCCCATGATCCAGGAAATTCTGCGTAAGTAAGACAACGTATTGTATAGGTTCCCAAGTTATCTTAACTGTTTTACTTATCTTACTAATCAATTATAGTTAAGTGCCGCGCAAACTGATATCCTTACTTGCATTCAATTAACCAAGACAATCACATATATTCGTGCATGATACAAACATTGTAAATTAAACCCAAAACACAATATAATCAGAGGCATTAACAAGAACTAAATACACAGAAATTGCAAAATACTTCTCTTTATTGATATCTTTAAGTTAATACACAACTCTATCCGCCCTGCGCACATAGCTGTAGGGGTCCACGCACTCAGCTGCGGACTTCCACCCTAGGCCTCTACGCACTCATTTGCAGAGCCTCTACCTATGCTTAGACCTGAAACACTTAGACTTCTCTACCAAGACTCCAATGCTGAACTCCTTACTTTATTCTTCACTACTACCTACTTAGAGCTTACTTACTTAGCTCCTTTTTATACAATCCCATGGTCCACGGACCATGGGTGGATCTTTACAGCCTACTTTACACTTTACAAAATAAGGGTAGATAACCCTTTATGACTCTTGACACCTCTGTGCTCCGTGATCACAAAATGTGGAGACTTTACAACTTTATTACAAAATTGTCCCAAAACATGGGCTTTTAGCCCCAAAACTGTCCTTCGGGGAATCCATTCCCAACATGGAGCCTCAAGGAACTTCACTGGGTGCAAAGAGGCCCTCTCAAATTTGATTGAAAAGAAGACTAATTTGGAAATCATACTTGGATTAATGTCACCTACCTTGTGAAAGAGATAGGTATTATCACTCTTCACTTGAATCAAGGTCAAACCATTCATCTACAAGAAGTATCATATATACTTGATTTGAAGAACCTGGTGTCTATTTCTACGATGGAAGATAAAGGCTTCAAGCTAGCATTCATTGATGGAAACGTATGTATTTGGAAAAGAAACCCTAAAGATGCATTTACACTTGGATTTAGGGTTGATGGTCTCTATCAAGTTGGAGGAAGTCTTTTGGGAGCCTTGACTTGTGATACTTCTCTTCAATCTAAATTATGGCACCAGAGATTTTCCCACCTTCATTACAAAGCCTTACCTGACATAACGAAGATAGTCACACATATGCTCGAGTTCAACATGAATCATGAAGGAGTTTGTCATGGTTGTGCAATTAGGAAACTTACAAGGGGACCATTACCTTCTAGTGAAATCCAAACAATCAATATTCTTCAATTGGTCCATTCAGAACTATCTCGTATGTTTCTAGTAACATCAATGGGAGGTCGATACTTATACTATGCAGTTTTTGTGGATGACTTCCCTCGTAAAACGTGGATCTATTTCTTGAAGAAGAAGGATGACGTGTTCAAATGGTTATGTTCTTTCAAAACCTTGGTGGAGATTCAAACAAGGAAGAAGATCAAAATATTTAGGACTGATAATGGAACCAGATATGAATCAAATGAATTCAATGAATTTTATAGAGAGGTTGGTAAGAGGGAGACAATCGTTCCATACATTCCCGAGCAAAATGGAGTTACTAAAAGGAAGGATCGAAAAATTATGGAAGCCACCCATGCCATGCTCCATGATCATGGTTTATCTGAGTTCTTATGGGGAGAAGCTTCCAACACTGTCGTGTATGTACAAAATAGTATCTCACATCAACCAGTGGATTTCAAGACTCTTGAGGTGATCTAGGGGATCAGTAAAGTGCTCAAAAATAAGTTCAAAAGTGCTTGAAACTGGTGCCAAAATGTAGAATTTGTCGCCCTCAATCCAACGCAACTTGAATCGCTCAAAACTAATATTGCATGCTCCCGATATCACATTCTGATCATTTTCCCAAACATGTAAAATTTTTGTTGGTTTTCAAGCCTCTGTGGAAGTTTCTTGTAGCTTCATGTTCCGGATTATCCACAGTTTCCAGTTCAGTCTGTCGACGTTTCGAACCCCAACGGGGGTCCATCATCAGGACACTTCTGAAGGATAGAAATGAAATGAATGAAAGATGAAAGATGATGAGAGAAGGAGCGGGAACCTGCTTATAAATACACAAAGGAACCCTAATATGAGAGCCGACACTACCTTTTTATTATTTCAAGATATTAATTTATTTTTATTTGTTTATTATTATTATTAATTATTTAATATTTAATTTATTTTTATTATTTAGATTAATTAATTAATTAATCAATAATTAATCAATATAATTAATTAATATAATTAATTATAATATTAATTAAAATGATTAATTAAAATTCAATTTAATGAATCACCACACCCTAGGTTTTAATAATCCATCAATTACTTAATTTAATGGCATTATTTTAGAATTTTCATTTTCATTTTAATTGTTATTTTTATCTTATTATTATTATTTAAATTAGATTAATAAAATTAATCAAGTTAATTCATTTTATTTTCCTTTTTAGATTAAACTACCCTATTTATTAGACCTTATTCCCCTATTCTAATTTCATTTTATTAGACATATTTTATTT
>APFE030065987.1:42857-61842 GCA_000404065.3 Pinus taeda | reverse complement strand
CTTGATACTCATTTCTTTGTACCCAATGTTTTTGAAGACAGAGGTTAAGTGTTCAATCTCCTCCTTTAGGTGATCTGGATCAGAAATCCTGAAAGCCCTGACAGCAAGGGTGTTTAAAACACCAAATTTCTGTGATGGATGATGGTAAGAGTCGGCATGAAGATAGCTATCTGTGTGAGTTTTCTTTCTGTAGACCTGGTGTCCCAAAGTTCCATCCTCCCTTCTACTGATCAGGACATCTAGAAAGGGGATCTTACCATTCTCTTCAAACTCCATAGTAAATTTGATTTCAGAGGATAAGATCACAAAATGGGTGATCACAAAATGCGGAGAATGGTAAGATCCCATTCTCATATATAACCACAGTGTAGAGCAGAGGGTCATTATGGAGGGAGATTTGGGTTAATCCCAGGTTGAGGGAACATGTGTTGCCATGGGATCGACAACAGAGCGTTGGAGTGCTAACAAGAGGGGGACTAACCCTCAGCCCTAGATAAGGTCTTATTTCATGCCATGGGACTAAGCGTTGGAGGAACTAAGTGCTCACAGGATAGGGGCTTGGGGATAGGCCGAGGTCGTGGTCTTATGGCACAGATAGAACCACAGATGAGGGAACAGATAAGGAGTCCAGCAGATAGGTGCAGAATTCAAGGGCCACCCCCAGGATTTATGGCGGCATGGCACCAACAAAACATAGGAGGACATGGGTTCTATGTCAGTGGGGACAGACAATTAGCCCCATCCCCCGAGCATATGACCGATGTGGCCCCATTTTTTCGCCCATAGGGGTCATTGGGCAATTAAACTATTCGATAATTTTCACCTGAAACAATGCAAATCTTGTTGACGTCAGGTGAAAATGTCGTTTGATGGTTCCAAGAAAGGCAGAATTCATAGAACAGTTAGTAGGGAAGTCCAGTTTCTAGAGTAGTTAGCAGCCAAAATCTCTAGAAAACAACTTAGTTTTTGGCCAAATTGAGCCCAACAAGAGCCCAACTTAGGAGTTTTGACTATCCTGGATCAACTGGAGACATTATTTTTACATTATAATAGTTGTAAATCCATGAAATCACAGATTTAATCAATTAATGAAAGAGGCCCAACATGGGAAGTTGGACCAGGAGATGTAGCCCAGGAGGGGTGAACTCCTTTATCATTTTTTTGTCTTGTGTTGTTGTGTATGGAATATTTGTCTCTATTTTTATGCTAAAACCTGAGTTTAAAAACCATTAATTTATGTATTTTTTCCAATTAATCCATTGCCTAAAACACATAAAAATTTACTTGCAAAGTTTCGATAAACCTTCAAGTTTGTAATACAGATCAATTTGGTATCAGAACTCAAGGTTATTTTGAAAGTTTGATTTTGTTTGAAAGCATTTTCTGATGTTGACAAGGTTGAAGCTTAAAAGAGGAGAAGGAGTGCTTATAGAGCCAAATCCTCAAGTGGGTTCAAGGAAGCCACACACATCTCAAGCTTCACTAGTCATGGCACATGAATAAGGTCATGAAGGGATGTTTGAGGATGAGATAACTTTCAGAGAAGCTTTATTTGAAATGTATAAAATGGTGAAGGTTCTTTATGAGAGGAACTCAAGGTTGCAAGGATAGAGCTCAAAACCCCCATGATAGCGAATTGCAGATGATAGAGTGTGCGATGCAAATAGTAAAACCAAAACGCGGATTTGTTCCAGGAAAAGTGACAGGTGACTGGTTGGAACCTTATACAGGTGGCGTGGCCACCTCACTAGCCATTGGAATTATAGTCTTAGCGCTCCAGGTAGTTGAAAGGAGGTGCAGGACTATTAAATACTCTGTCCGAGATCTGCGCAATGTTGGAGTTGTGTGCAGGAGTAAAGTGTCACAAGGTCCAAAAGGAAACAATGGAAATGGAGATAAACGTCCAAAAGGGAATGGAGAGGATGTTGAAAAGACACCACCTTCACCGCCATCCTCACCCTCATCTTCTTCTACCTCAACCCCTTCACAAACACCTCCACATTCTCGAAAGGGATTTGGTAAAACTCATTTGTTAAATCTTGACATAAAGTTTGAATTTCCTATGTATAACGGAGAGGTAAATGTTGAGAAATTAGATAATTGGGTTCGTCATATTGAAGTGTATTGCAAGATGCAAATAGTCAAGGATGATGCAACCAAAATTCAACTTTCTTCCCTTAGGTCAGAAAGTGTAGCATTCATTTGGTGGGAGGCCAAAACTCAAGAGGGTCTCAAGAAAAGTGGTAAGATTATTTTCTCTTGGAATGATTTTGTAGTTGCATTAAGAAGACAATTTTATCCATTAGCATACATATAGAAAACAATAATGGATTGGAAAAATTTTAGACAAGAAAAAGGTACGAGTGTTCAAAGTTATACCCAAGAGTTTAGAAGAAGAGCTCTCATTTTGGGTGTAGATTTATCCTCTCAAGTCACTCTCCTTAATTACATAGGTGGTTTACATAGTTACTTGAGGCATACAATATTTCTTATGTTTAACCCTATAGTTACTTGAGGCATACAATATTTCTTATGTTTAACCCTACAAAGTTATATGAAATATGTATACAGGCTACTCATTTAGAAGAAAGAGGGAAGAATGTTTCTGAAGAGAGTAGTGAGAATCCATTTGAGACAAAGGAAAAGGGAGCTTCAAAGTTAAGGATCAAAAGAATGCTTCAATCAGGAAATAGGGAGAAAAACTTGTTGGAAATAGAAACAACAAATGATAAAAATAGAGATACTATAAATAGCATCTCAGGTACCAGTGTTGGATATAGCAACAAGCAATGAAAAAATGGAAATTCTAAAAATATCATTGCTATAAATAGTTTTTTTTTTTTTTGGAAAGAAAAATCATAATTTCATTAATGAAATTACATGCTGCAGATTCCATTGGCATATGCTGTATCGTGGCTATCTATCCACTATAAGAAACTGAATATTTACAATGAAGACCCAAAGGGTATGGTGTGCAGGTTCAAGACCTCAATAAAGAGCTCAAAATTCACCTTATCGGGTGTGACTGTGCTGTCCATATTTACATTCATTTACCAATATATACGAAGTAGTAAAACTGTATCAAAACTTCAAAATTTTCAATATAAACAAAAAGATGATATTTAGGGGTTGTTTCCCCTCTGAAGTCTCCCATCGATGTATGGCTTGTGGAAGTAGTGATAGGTTTATGCAGGTGTGTGTTCAATGATCATCCACTCTTCTAGAGGACGATGCATCGCTTCTTTCGATAGCTTGTCTGCAGTTTCATTTGTTTCCCTGTAGATATGCGCAACAGGAATCTGATCAAAGAATGTTT
Source organism: Pinus taeda (assembly GCA_000404065.3). Taxonomy (NCBI): domain Eukaryota; kingdom Viridiplantae; phylum Streptophyta; class Pinopsida; order Pinales; family Pinaceae; genus Pinus; species Pinus taeda. The sequence goes on along the minus strand of APFE030065987.1, from coordinate 58,526 downwards.
TGAAAAAAACAATTTCTTCCATAATAGATCTCAAAGAGTATGCATAACAAACAACTGTGTTGTTAAACCAATTAGTCACATTCTTTGAGTCTCCAAATATTTTTATGTTTCTGCATTGTTTTAGTATGGCAAAGTATATCGGGTGGTGAAGAGAAATCATTTCAGCATGATTATTTGTGTCTGGTCCCAATCCCATGCTAATTTGGAAATAGTGTGTTTCTCATAGGTATAGACATATGCCTCCCCCATAGCTATGCTGTTGGGCAACACCATCATAATAGGTCCATGGTATTGTTGTATTTATCTATTCCTGTCTGATATTCCTAGGTCTTTTTTGGCTCTCATCATGTGGTATCTCTTCAAAAGCAGCGCATATTTTCGGAGGGATTATGTTCCAGTTGACCAGCTTGTCTTCAAATATTTTGATGTTTCGCTTGAGCCATATGTGCCATGAGACTAGAAGGGGAAGGTTTCTTGTTTTTCCCACAACAGTACCCCACCAACTGTCCCATGCTGTTATAATATCTGCCCCATACCAGCTCATATTCAGATTTAGAGATTGTAGGACTTGTGTCCAAATGTTCTCGCAGTCAGACATGATACAAAGAGGTGTTGGGTTGATTCCTCCTCTTGGTGGAAGAGGACACACCAAGTAGGTCCCAAGAAAGCCCTCTTTTTTAAATAGGATCCAGTGGGGATCTTATTTTCTAAGATGTCCCACATCAACAGTCTGGTGCGCAATGGAGCTTTTAATTTCCAAATTGATACCCACCAATTCCTTAAGGCCTCTAGTTTTTTATCTGCAATAATGGTATCATAGCCCTACTTTGAGGAGTATTTTCCAGATTTTGAGTGTGCCCATAAGAGTTCATCCTCTTCATTCTTTAATCTAACATGTGATTCTGTGAGTGCCTGAATATAGTTTTGCCATGTTCTGCTCCATTCATCTGGGATGTTCCAGTTCTGCTCAGTCAGCCATGCTTGTGCATGAAAAGTAGTATTCTGTTGATCCCCTATCTGCCCAATATACTTGATGCTCCTACTATTTAAGTGATTTATTAGCCCATTTGGTAGTTTATGAGAGTTTCCACTTCGATTCTATGGGTCAATTCCTATGCGAACTGAGGCGCCATTACCAATTTTCCATAATAGTCCATCCTTGATAATGGGGAGAGAATTAAGTATGGCCCTAAAAATCACCGAAATACCTTTTCTGTTCCATGTTGGACTTCTAATCCAGTCTATAATAGTCAATGGCCAGATATATTTATGTAGGATAACCTCAATCCAAATACTTTTTTGTTATAGTAATAACCAGCTCTATTTTGCTGCCAAGGCTTGTACAAAGGTAGGAAGTATTTTAAGGCTCCAACCTCCCCACCTTTTTGGAGTAGCAATTTTGTTCCATTTTACCCAGGCAAAAGGTTTGCCCTCCTTTCTTCCATTCCAAAGAAATTTGCTACAGATTTGTTGAATTTTGTGAAGGACGCCTTTTGGAATCTAGGCCAGTGACATCCAATCAACCGGGGTGGCTTCAAGGACTGATTTGATAAGAATTAATCTGCTTGCCCTAGAGAGGAATCTGTGACACCAATAGTTTATTCTTTTCTCCACTTTTGTGATAAGCCAAGTCCATTTAGCAATTTTGTACCCATCTGGTTTTAGCCTGAAACCCAGATTTTTGAGCCCCCTCCATCATCTCAGTAGCTTGAAATGGAAATTTTTGTATTGAGAGCTGTGATTCCTGTTGTGTACAATGTGATAAAGAGATAGTGGATTTATATCTGTTAATTTCAATTCCTGTTGCTCGGTAGAAGAGGTTTAGAATCTCATACATTGAAGTGGTGTCCTGAATGCTATCATTCAAGAAAATTAATATATCATCTACAAATCATAGGTGTGTCAGATAGTAGTGGTCCATGATTTTTAGCCCTTTAAGGCCCCCTCTTCTTTTTTCAGTATTAATTAGCCAACTTAATCCTTCCATAACTAAAAGGAATAATAATGGTGATAAAGGGCATCCTTGCCTTATCCCTCTATCAATATTAAAGGATGTAGTGGTTGATCCATTGATGAGAATGACAAACGATACAGAGGAGATGAAACCCATGATCGAGTTGATGAGAGCTGGGGGAAAGCCCAAATGAGTAATAATCATCTTGATATATAGCCAATTCACTTTGTCGAAAGCCTTTGATAAATCAATTTTCAGAGTAAGTCCCTTGAGATTTTTGAGCTTGATGGAGTGTAGGGTTTCTTGGGCAGAGCCAATGGAATCCTGAATATGTCTACGGTGGAGGAAGGAAAATTGCTCCCAGGAGATATGGTTAGATAATATGGGTTTGATGTGGTTGGCTATGATTTTGGAGATAATTTTATAAAGACAATTGCATAGGGATATAGGGCAAAAATCGTTAAAAGAGGATGGAGAGTCATTCTTAGGGATCAAAGCCAAATAGGTAAAGTTTAAGGGGGGGTGGATGTGCCCTGTAATTCTACTTTGTTCAATGTCCGCCAGCAGGTCCTGTCCCAGAAGCTCCAGAAAAGTTGTGTAGAATTCAACCAGCTAGCCATCTGGACCAGGGCTCTTGTCCTTCTTAAACCATTTAAGTGTTCCTTCCAATTCCTCCATAGTGACAGGTTGTATCAGATCATCCTCATCATCTGGATCCACAAACCTAGGGAAGTGGCCAGCTAGGTTAATGATGACTGGGAGGGTGATGGCTGCTGGAGTAGTAAATTGAATTTTGAAATGGGTATTCCCCAACTTGGATAATTGAGGGTGTGTAGTGGCCCATCCTTCTGGCTCACAAGGCAACTGCCAGATGGTGTTAGAGGCCTTCCTACCATTGGCAAAATTGTGGAAAAACTTGGTATTTCCATCTCCAACTTGTAGCCATATAGCCCTACTTTTCATCGTCCACTGTTCTTCCTTTTCAAGAAGAGGCTTTGCCTTTTGGTTTTCAAGACTTATCAGTTGGCATTTTGTGTCATCTGTTAAGTACCCAAGCCCCTTTTCATCCATGAGCTGGGCAAGCTGCAATTCAATGTCCTTTAGGTTTTATTCATCTCTCAATTTTTTCTGTCTTGACCAATCTTCTGTGATAGACCTAAGATTTTTAAGTTGAACATAGAAATATGCTGCCATTCTCTGCTCCCTAAGAGGGCGCTGAGCTCTCCAAGATTTTGTTACTAGCTTGATGAAATCTGGGTCTTTTAGGAATCCGATAAAGAATTTGAAGGGGGCACGAGGCTTTTTAGAGGGACCAAAGATTTGTAGATATATGGGGAGGTGATCAGAAGATCCTCCAGTACCTACCCATTGCCTGTATAGGGGCAGGGCACCGAGAAGATCTTCATGAATAAAAAAATGGTCTAATCTCCATCCCAAGGTTGCCTCACTCGTTCTCTTGTTATGCCATGTGGGCATTTTCTTGTTCATGGGAACATCAACAAGTTTAATGGTATCCAGTAGAGTGCTCGTCTGGTTTGATATAGGGTTGATCTGTGCATGATTCCCCCAAGATTCCTCCATAACCAAAGGAAAATTTAAGTCTCCACCAATAATGGTGGTTCCTAAGACAAGATTGTGATCCAACATGTTGTACCAAAACTCCATTCTGTTCTAGTTAGGGGCATATATGTTTATCACTTTTAACTGTATCCCTAGCTCACTCGCAAAGATATCCATACCAATGAAACCCAAACCACCCCAGGAGGAAATGAGCTTGACAGTTTTATGGTTTATTCCTATAGCAAGACCTCTAGATTTGCCAAAGGCATCCAAACCCTGAAAAACCTAGCCCAGGAGGATAGAGTGGAGGGTTGTGGTTATGATATCAGATGAGCTAAGGATTTCCTGTAGGAAGAGAATGTCACAGTTGGAGCTGTGTAAAAGATGATTAAGATCCAATCTCTTTTTTGGGTTGGCTAATCCCCTGCAGTTGTAGGAGAGCCAGATCATGGGGAAGCAGGGATGGAGGGCTCAATTTCTCTAAGTGCCCTTTCAATGGTGTACTGATGGCCCCTCGCTACATCAGCCACTGTTGTCTTGATGGTTGTTTTGATCCTAGATGGGAGCCATTTGGCGGGTTTCTATTTTCTGATCCTTCCAGGGGAGTGACCCAAGCCAAATTATGGAGATAAATGTTGAGATCTAGATCTGAGGTTGTAAGGATGGGATCCCATCCATGATGGGGAGGATGCATGAGAAGGAGGAGTGGAAAAATTCATGTGGGAGGTAGGCATAGTAGAGAATGTGGGGGGAGGGGGAAAGATGGAGCAAGGGATGGTAGGGATAGGACAAAGAGTTGTGGAAAGGGGCATCAAAGGTGAAAGTAGAGTAGAAAACATAACATCTGATAAAAATACAGAGGTTATGGGGATAGATTCATTACCTCGAGGAGGAGGTGCTTCCACAGCAAATTTGGAGTGGGTCCATGGAGGAGAGGTCTGCGCCCTTCACTGATTTTTTGCCTTTTGTGTAGCTTCCATCGCAGCCTCAGATGGTGCCTATCCTTGATGCTGATATCCCTTATTCAACTCTTCTGAGATATGTTGTTTGATCCCCCGAGAGGTCTCTATAGTCACCGATGAAAGTAGTGGACAATATTTTTATAGGTGACCCACTTTGTGGCACCTCCTACATTGAAATGGGACTCCTTCATAGTCTAGGAGTTGTCTGTGTGAGAAATGTCTCCTATGTAGAGTGATTTTTTCTTCAAGTCTCTACCTGGTGTCAAGGCGGACCAAAAATCTTTCCATCATCATAATACCTATTTTTTCATATGACTGATCATGCTCAAGGTAAGTCTCCAGTGCATCGTCAATACGTTTGAAAACCAGTGGAGTCCAAAACTGCATGGGAGAACTAGGAAATCTGACCCATATAGGTCCTGCATCCAACTGTTCACGCTCTGGGTTGAAGAGTGGATCCCATCTCTTCAGCAGCATAGGAGCAAGTTCTATATGCCAGTAGTGCGATAGTATCCAACCCATATACTCCTCCCTATGGAAGCCGAGGGCAAACTAACCTCTGGCCAAAACCTTAATCACAGGGAGTTCTTTTAATAGAGAACCTCAAATCTCCATGATCCATTGATGCAGACGCTCCACCGAATAATTCCTGCCTCGTACACATCCAACCAGAACCTTCCTCATCGTGTCCATAGCATCAGCCATGGGAACGTCTTCACCAAAGGTCAAATTAATGTCAGTGTTCACCGCTCTGAGGCACAGGCCCTTTTTGGGCGTGTCCCTGCGACGACCCTTAGGATGTTCTCTGAGTAGACTTCTGCAGGCTTCGTAAGAGCCCTGATGGGTAGATATAGTAGGTCTAGGGTTTGGAATGGGAGAACTGAAGCAACCAGATCTTATTAGGGAGTGAGAGTTGTAGCTACAAGAGCTCAAATGTACAAAGGATTGTGAAGGGAGTGGGGGGTTTGATGGGCTAGCTGGAGCCAAGGAGTAGGAAGGAGGGTTCAGAGGCTAGTGCAGGGGGTGAGCCAAGGGAGAGTCAAATGTGGGCGAGGCCTGAAGACTAATGCCAAGCAGATTTAGAGTGGCTAGAGAGAGAGGAGAGCATTCCATACCAAGGATGTCATCAACGTTGACAGCAGGAGAGTGTCGTTTTCTAGTGGAGGGCAGGTGTAGTGATGACTAATGAGTAGCTGTCATCCAAAGTGTATTTCTCTGCCTGGGGCCCTTGTCAAGGCTAGCTTGATGAGCCTGTGGAGTACTAAAGAAGGTATGTTTTGATGGTTATTTCAGTATCTTTGCATTAGAACTTACAAGCCTTTTTGCATCATGAACTTAGAAAACGATAAAGAATTGTAATAAAACATGTGAGATTAATATGTAAGATGAGAACGCTGACAATTGTCATTTCCTTGTGCAGGAGGGAGAAAAAATGAGAAGTTGCCATTCTAAAGGAAAAGACAAAGATAGGTTAACTGCTATCCCTTCGATGGGAGACCGCATGCAAACCAGATCAAAACATATCAGCTCGGGAATGGAAGCGGAGATATCAGCTCGATGCAGAAAAGAGAAGAAATGACTGAGGGTTAACGGTTCTGGGAATCCCTCAGGATCCTTGCTCCTGAGGGATCGTTATTTTATCTATTTTTTCATTTATATATCTCCGTCGTCACCCTTATATAAGGGGCAACACTGTTAGCTAAGGGGATGTTGTTATGCCTTTATGTAATTTCTTTTAAAGATCAAAACTTTGATCATCGTGTCTTGTTAAGAACTGCTCTACTGTAATTTTACTTGATGCATTAATACAAACTCGGTTACTCTTTCATCTTTGAGCCTGGAAAAACTTCAAGTGGTGTACCCCTAGCAGCTAAGGGCCCGATCCTGGAGGACACTTGCTCTTGTACCATTACACGTGGTTTTTGTGTGGTTTTCTTATTGACATGATCTGGTAATCTGATGTGTTTTATAAAGTTTACATCACATGCTCTGTCATGTTTAATCCATTAAGGTTTCTAAAGACAAAAGTATTGTATTGACGCTGCATCATATTACTATTCTTTTAGCTGTTGATATAATACGGTTAGCTTCTACGGAATACTATTGCTATTCCATTACAGATCTTTTGTGTTATGCGCTTGTGCCTTAACATTACAGAATTCATCTTGGAAGCTTCGTTCTCTGTGATTACTGGATTCTTGAATACTGTTGTTCTATCTTGAAATGGAATCGTATTCTTTCTAACGGAAGTGACAACTGAACCCGATTACTATTTGAGTATGTTGTGTCTATATGGTTTTCAGTGTTGTTCCATAATGTATCAGTAATCAGTGTTGTTCCATTTGTGTGTACATCCTTAAGAATGAAGGATTGATGTTTGGTTATGATTAATGCAATTGATTTGATAGACTTGCAGCTTGTTAGACTTAGTTGTTGTTCTATTTCTTGATTTTTGTTCCATTTTAGGTTTGTCGTCCCATTTCAAGGTTGCTGTTTCATTTCATTGTTGTTCGATTTCTTTGTCGTTCTATTTCTTATCTGCCATTCCATTTCTTGTTATGGGTGTGAAGAACGATCTCAGGCTATAGTGAGCATCAACATCTGATGTCCGACTCCCAAACCCTTGATATGTTCTCTAATTTCCTTTTCCATAAGTTTCTAAAGGGATGGGTTATTGCTACCGAACCCTTGACTAATAAATTGCTTAATGTTCTGAACGTGTGATTTAGCCTTTTGAAGTAGTTAAGTTGTAAACAAGCATCCATTTACTCTTGTATTTTCCAACACTGTGCTACTAGCATTACTCTGGCAAATGATAGCCTCAGACTGAGACACTCTTTGAAATGGAAAAGCGTTCCTGGATTGACATATTAATGTGAGGTAACTAGAGGTGAAAGAGACCCTTTTTATAGCTCCACATTTTAGCGTCGTTGCTGGGGAAAGAGTGTAGCCATTTGTTCGTTTTCTTAGAGTAGTGTACGAACCTACTAGGGAAGAATTGGGTTTTAAAAATGGAAGGTAAGAACCTACGTGTGGAGCATGTAAAAGCCCTACTCCTTTGCCCGCTTTCCTGTAGATTTGCCATTGTTTGTTTAAATAGGATTTAGTAGTTAATTTGAGTGCATGACTAAGCAGAAAAAGCCAGAAAAAAATTCTAAACCTCTACCCAAGCCAGAAAAAGCTAAGGGGCCAGTGACCCTTGGCCGATCAACCTTCATAGAAGAAATCTACAAGAAAGCTGAATCTCATCCCTCAGTAGGACTCATGAAAGTTATTTATAAATAAACTACTAGCTCCCTTCAGGCCACAGGTTCACCATCTGTAGCCTTTGCTGAGGTGCATAGTCAAATTGAAGAGCAGGACTTTCAAGAAATTGAAAATTCTACTCCAGAGCTATTGCAGGAAGGGAATTTTAGTAATCTTTTTGAAGGACGAGGAGAGACAGGGTAAACCGAGGAACCGAGATCTCCTCTTGGGACAACTCAGCCATTGAATAACCCAGACAAAGGAAGTGCTGCAAAAATCACCATTGAAGAAACCCAATCTCCTCAGACAATAGTCCCAGATAGAGGAAGTGCTATTAAAACTATTACTGTTAAAGCCATTCCCTCTCAACCTAGAAATACCCTCCTAGATATCCCAGAAGGTTATTGGCATATATTCAACCCAATGGCTCAAAACGAGCCAAACACCCAAACCTCTACATTACAATACCCCATAGTGGATTCTGCAGCAAATGCACCTATGAAAGCAATCCCTCTTCAACATATCCCTACATTCCACGGGCCTACATCAGAAGACCCGGATGCATTTTTATTTGAATTTGATGTACTTTGTAGGGGATATGATTACACCACTGACTCCCAAAAACCAAAACTGTTCCCCTCTATGCTAAAAGGGGCTGCTTTAAGATGGTTTATGGGATTAGGTGGCGGGGTTATAAATAACTGGGAGCAAATGAAAGAATCATTTCTAAAAAAATATCAGGACTATTGCAGGTCTAGAGAACGGAGGGATGAAATATTCCAGATGATAGCTAGACCAAACGAAACATTAGAGGAGTATGTAGAATGTTTCCAGTATAATCTACAAAGATCTCCCTATGCATCACTGCCTTTACTTGATAACATGTTGAAAATAACATTAATAAGGGGCATGAAGGAACAATGGATCGAAACATTAAACATCATGAGAAAATGAGATATTTATCAAGAAAGTTTTGTTGACATTATTGATTTATGTATCAGGAGCTCAAGAGGAAGCACGCGAGTAAAACTGGAAGAACATGATCGGTTTGTAAGAGATAATAAAATCTCGTCAGAAGGAGTAACGCGTGTGGAAATTGGAAATTTATTGGAAAATTTTAAAACTGATATACTAGGGACACTAACTACACAATTGGATATTTTGCAAGCCAAGCAGAAGCAAATGGAGGCAGAAAAGAATTTGGCAATCTTCTGTCCTAAATGCAGGAAGAAGCATAGCCATAAGAAGTGTACACTAGATGCAGTCCAAACATGTGCCATATGTACAAAATATCACCCTACAGAAAGTTATCCCTCACTGCCTGGACTGAAAGGAGTATATAAGGAAGCAAAAGAAGAGCCAAAATCGGTGTATTTGCTCAACCAGTGCCGTCAGTGGCAGCCGCGACAATCTGGTATGTTTCCAAACCCAACTTCTTCTTTTCAGCCTCTACAGTATAATTCTCAACAGTATAACATGTGTCAAAGTCAATTCCAACCCCCATTTCCAAACTGGTCACCACAGTCATTTCCTTCCTCAAACCCATGGCTGAATCAGGCAAACTAATCTGGTTGGCCGAACCATCTTTATACCCCACCATATTGGTAAAACAACCCATACCCACCACAATGGACTCCCCCTACTTCACAAAGCTCAGCTTGGCAGACAAACTGGCAGAGACCAATGCATCAGCCAGTAGGAACTATTCCTCTCCCTCAACCTACACTGCTAGCTTTACAACAAAATCCCCAGTCTAATCTGAGACACAACTCCCAGCCCAACCCAACCCCAACCCAAATAACAGACTCGTCCAATCTCTCCAAATCATAAAAACACCAGAAGTAGGAGCCGATTTGAGGGAGTGTAATGATCTTCAGTTAAGATCTGGGCGTATTATTCAAACCGAGGGAGATAAGACAATTCAGGTTGAAGATCAGTTACCCAAAGAACATCTGTCACATGAAGAGGATGTGAATAAACAACAAACTCATAATCAAGCAACCACATCCTCTCCCCCATTCCCAGAATGATTAGTCATACCTCGACCTATACAGCATCCTGATTTTGACATTCTGGGAGAACTACAACATTTGTACATAAAAATTCCATTCCTCCAAGCCATTCAAGACATGCCGATATAGGCAAAAGCTATCAAAGAATTATGCATAAAAAGACCAAGGAGGAATATAACAAATAATCCAAGAGTCCAAGTAGTCGGCACTCTATCTGACTTATTATCAGGAAAAGAAACGCCCATTAAATGCGAAGACCTAAGAAACCCAATAGTAAATGTCCAAATTTATGGCCAAACCCTGTCCAATGCCTTAGTTGATCTTGGAGCTGCAATCAATATCTTAACAACCACTACTTGCCAAAAGCTAGGCATTACATCTATAGAACCTACCTCTACTTTGTTAGAATTGGTTGACCAATCTGTGGTTAGGCCAGAGGGCATACTACATGATGTCATGGTCTCTGTTGACTCCTGGGAATATCCAACCGATTTTCTGATAATAAATCCCAAAACCCGACTTGATGGACATCCATTGATTTTAGGAAGACCTTGACTTGCCACTGCCGATGCCTATATTGGCTGTCGGCAAGGAAATATGATCATAACCAGGGGAACAGATATCAAGAACTAAGTTCTATATCCCCCAACGCAGCCAAGTGTCACAATAGTCAAAACTAATAGGCACCCTATATCATATCTTACTGATAATATTAGATCTCCATTAACTATACAAGAAGCACTTGATTTCAAAGACCAAACAGAAGACGATGCCATCAATAATTTCATTAGTCAAACTAAACTCACATCTCGCACACAATGTCATATGATAAAAGCAACATTTGATAATGAATTAGAAGAAGATCCTCTGAAAGATACACATGATCATACAATTCCTATCACCTTTGTTGCAAATAGTAAAATTGTGGAAATTGAACCGTGAAAAACCTTAAACATTAATGCCAACCACACATCCAAACAAGAAACAAAGCTCATCCATATGTTAAGGAAATATAAAGAAGCATTTGCATGGGACTACCTTGATATGAAAGGAATTGACCCCCATTTATGTACACACCACATTTACATAGAAAAATATGCAAGACCTGTTCGACAGCCTCAGAGAAGACTAAATATTCATCTAAAAGATGTGGTAAAAGCTTAAATTCAAAAACTTTTAGATGTTAATTTTATCTACCCTATCTCTGATAGTAAATGGGTCTCCCCACTTGTGGTGGTACCAAAAAAGAATGGGAAATGGAGAATCTGTGTGGACTACAGGGAGATAAATAAAGCAACACAAAAATGCCACTTCCCTCTCCCATTCATCGACCAAGTATTAGACACTTTGGCAGGAAAGAAATTCTTTTCTTTCCTCGATGGCTTCAATGGGTACAATCAAATACAGATTGCCCCTGAAGACTAAGACAAAACTACTTTTACTTGTCCTTGGGGAACATTTTTCTATCGAGTTTTACCTTTTGGCTTATGCAATGCCCCTATCACATTCCAAAGGTCTATCCTTAGAATTTTTCCAGACTTAATAAATGAAGGACTTGAAGTATATATGGATGACTTTACACCATACGGAGATGATTTCGATCCAACACTGGATACACTAGAAAAAAGTCCTACAACGCTGCATTGCTACTAGGCTTTGTTTAAGCCATGAAAAATGTTATATGATGATGACGAAAGGACTTATTCTAGGACACTATATTTCAGCAGCTGGCATTTAGGTAGACCCAGCCAAAATCCAAATACTTTTGCTCATTCCTACTCCCACCACTTAAACAGAGGTACATAGTTTTCTTGGATTTTTTGGTTATTACAGGAGGTTTATAGAACATTATTCACGTATTATTGCACCTTTGTATGCACTAACTGGTAACATTGATTTTCTTTAGACAGAAAAATGTGAACGTGCTTTCAAGGATCTGAAGAAGCTCGCATCCACAGCCCTAGTCCTTCGAGGACCAAATTGGGATTTTCCATTTTAGATATCATTTGATGCCTCAGATATAGCCATTGGAGCAGTCCTTGGGCAGGAAGAGGATAGAAAACCATATGCAATTTATTACATTAGCAAAAATTTATCCCCTGCTGAATTAAACTACATTGTTACTGAAAAAGAATTTCTAGCCGTAATACATGCTGTCAATAAATTCAGACATTACATTACTGGATATCCTGTTATCTTGTACACAGATCATTCTACCATAAAATATTTAGAAAACAAGCCTATCACAAATGGTAGAATAACTAGATGGCCGATTTTATTGCAGGAATTTGATATTACAATCAAGGATCGACCTAGAAAAGAAAATCCTATAGCTGATTTTCTCTCAAGAATGCCAAAGCTAGTTGATGCAGTAGCAGTTGAAGATCAATTTCCGGATGAGCATCTGTTTGCTATGGCTGTTCAAACACCCTGGTATGCTGATGTTGCCAATTACCTAGCAGTAGGTAAGCTACCAAAGCATCTAACCCCTAATGAGCGAAAATAGATTGTTCGGCAAAGTACTATATTTTATTGGATTGGGGGCTATTTGTTTCACACAAGCAGACATGCATATCAGGAGATGCATTTGAGAGGATGAAATCTTTGACATTTTGAAAGTCTGCCATGATGGACCATGTGGTGGAGATTTCGCCGATTGCAGAACTGGACATAAAGTGCTACAAACAAGGTATTATTGGCCCACGATTTTCAAAAATGCAAAGAAATTTGTCCAAGCCTATGACAGCTGCCAGAGGGCGGGATGCCCTAGTCAGTCTAATGAGATGCCTCTAAAACCACAGCTAGTCATCGAACCATTCGAGCGATGGGCTCTTGATTTCATCGAACCAATCAACCCATCATCAAACTAGAAAACATATATTTTGGTGGCAACAGAATATGTCACCAAGTGGGTTGAAGCAGAGGCATTGCCAAGAACTACAGAGGACTCTGTCATACAGTTCCTATTCCATCTATTTGTATGTTATGGCCTTCCAAGAGAGATAATTACAGACGGTGGACCACAGTTTGCTAGAAATAGAATAGCTGCAACACTCAAAAACTATCATGTCCAGCATAAAATCACTACTCTATAACACCCACAGGCAAATGGGCAGGTAGAAAGCATCAATAAAATAATAGAAACAATCCTAACAAAAATTGCTGCATCACATAGACGTGATTGGGCTGCCAGACTACTTGAAGCACTGTGGGCTTACAGAACAACATGGAGGAGTACCACTTGTTACTCACCTTATCAGCTAGTGTTTGGAAAACAACCCATTTCCCCATAGAATTTGAAATCCAAACATTACGAACAGCGCAGGAAGTTGGCTTAGACCTAACGGAGGCACAGATTAATCGACTACAACAGATCAATGAGCTGGATGAAATTAGGCTCTCTGCACTTCGAAACACTGCTCTGATCCAGCAACAGAGAGCTAAATGGCATGATGGTCTCATTAAAAATAAAGTCTTCCACAAAGGAGACTGGGCTCTTTTGTACGACTCCAGGTTTCAGGACTTCCCCGGGAAACTCCAGACTCGTTGGTTGGGACCATATGAAATCCAGAAGGTACATGACAATGGTACCCTTACTCTAATCACTATTGATGGTCCTAGATATGCCTTCAAGGCAAATGGCCACCGAGTTTATCTCTATCACAAACCACTCACTCGGGAGTCCTTCTGCCAACAGCTACGCCAAGATTCAGATATGGAGATTTTGGGGGAGGAAGAGAAGTCTTCCTCACCTGTAATTCATTAAGGAATTTACTTCTCTTTACAGTTTGTACATAATTTCTTGAGTTATTTTTGTACATATCTTTGAAACAACGTTTTGTTGTTACGATTTTTGCTGTTCCTTTTCCAAACGAACAAAATTTTTCTGATTTCCGTTGTTTCTTTTCCAAAGGAATAGCATTTCTGATTTCTATTGTTCCTTTTCCAAAGGAACAACATTTCTGATTTCTGTTGTTCCTTTTCCAAAGGAACAACATTTTTTATTTCTTCTATTCCTTTTCCAAATGAACAACATCTGTGTGTTTTTGTTGTTCCTTTTCCAAAGGAACAACATTTTTTATTTCTGTTGTTCCTTTTCCAAATGAACGGCATTTGTGTATTTTTGTTGTTCCTTTTCCAAAGGAACAACATTTTTTATTTTTGCTGTTCCTTTTCCAAATGAACGACATTTGTGTGTTTTTGCTCTTCCTTTTCCAAAGGAACAACATTTTTTATTTCTATTGTTCCTTTTCAAAGGAACGACATTTCTGTGTGTTTTGCTGTTCCTTTTCCAAAAGAACAACATTTTTATTTCTGCTATTCTTTTTCAAAGGAATGGCATTTTTGTGTGTTTTGTTGTTTCTTTTCCAAAGGAACAACATTTTTTATTTCCACAGTTTCTTTTCCAAAGGAATGACATTTCTGTGTGTTTTGTTGTCCATTTTCCAAAGGAACAACATTTTCAATTCTTGTTGTTCATTTTCCAAAGGAATGGCATTTGTATGTTTTTGCTGTTCCTTTTCCAAAGGAACAACATTTTTGATCTCGGTTGTTCCTTTTCCAAAGGAACGACATTTGCTTGTTTTGTTGTTCCTTTTCCAAAAGAATAGCGTTTTTCATTTCTGCTGTTTCTTTTTCAAAGGAACGACATTTGCTAGTTTTGTTGTTCCTTTTCAAAAAGAATAACATTTTTGATTGCTGTTGTTCCTTTTCCAAAGGAACAGTATTTTTGACGTCTCTATTCATTTTCCAAAGGAACAACATTGGTGTGCTTTGCTGTTCCTTTTTCAAAGGAACAAAGTTTGTGATTCTTGTTGTTCCTTTTCCAAAGGAATGGTACTTGTGTGTGCTGCTATTCCCTTTCCAAAGGAACAACATTTGTGAACTTTTGTTGTTCCTGTTAGCCTCCTACTGCAGCAGGTTACTCATATTTCATGATTGACATTTTTACAGGCCAAATATGTCATACTTTGCATGCTGCAATCCTCTATATTTACTAACAGTCACCAAAGAAAGAGGCAAGGAAAGTGTGCTGGTCAAAGTTCAACTGCTGCATTCCAATTTTGAAGAGTCATTCCATTTTTGTAGAATTTTCAGCTAAAGGGAGGTCCAAACAGCTTAATCTTGGTCTCCCTAGGTTTCAATTTCCTGCTTTAGAATATAGAGAATGAATAATCTGTCCAAACAGCTCAATCTTGGCAGATTCCTAGATAGGTAGAGAATCAAAGGAGCCCTACTGCTTAATCTGGGCCCTTGGAAGAAATAAGTGTAGATATAGATAGGAGGATAGTGCAAAAGAAAAAGTTGAAAATCTGGGTCTGCAATTCCAAGTGCACCCAAACCAAAAGAAGAAAAAATGTTAGGTAAGTAGGTTGGGTAGGTAATTTCAAGGTTGCAGAATGTTGATTTGTGATCAATTCCACATTTTCAAGTGTCATATTTATCCAGATCATAGTTAGCAGGCAGTTCCCATTTGAAGGACTTCAAGCGAGGCATGACTAACTTCCCCTTCTTCTTCTTCCCTAAATCATTTACTAACTTCCCCTAAAGAGATCAAGATCTGCTTGATACCTCTTAGTTTCATCATTACCCATATCATTTGCCTTGGTAAAGATCTGCTTTACTTAAGGAGGGCCCATATTTTCGCTGCAAAGTTCTATCTCCCCTTTAAAAGCCTAAGTTATCTGGGACTTAGCGCTTTCTTGTCATATTCATATTAACTCCTGACATTATTATGTAAATCCCTATCTATTTCCCTTCCCCCTACTAAAAACCATGTTAATAATTCCCCTATGTAAATATCCCCTCCCTCTGGTTGAAACATAACCATAAATATCCCCTTGGGAATTACTAAGTTCACCTGGATCTTAGTAAGAACCCTCACCTCTGCATAATTTTCCCTTCCCAGGTGTTTGGACTCCTTCGAAAACACAAA
>APFE030065987.1:1909-28274 GCA_000404065.3 Pinus taeda | reverse complement strand
GAGCAAAAGAAAAAGTTGAAAAGCTCGGTCTGCAAGTCCAAGTGCACCCAAACCAAAAGAAGAAAAAATGTTAGGTAAGTAGGTTGGGTAGGTAATTTCAAGGTTGCAGAATGTTGATTTGTGATCAATTCCATATTTTCAAGTGTCATATTTATCCAAATCGCAGTTAGTAGGCAGTTCCCATTTGAAGGACTTCAAGCAAGGTATGACTAACTTCCCCTTCTTCTTCTTCCCTAAATCATTTACTAACTTCCCCTAAAGAGACCAAGATCTGCTTGATACCTCTTAGTTTCATCATTTCCCATATCATTTGCCTTGGTAAAGATCTGCTTTACTCAAGGAGGGTCCATATTTTCGCTATAAAGTTCTATCTCTCCTTTAAAATCCTAAGTTATCTGGGACTTAACGCTTTCTTGTCATATTCATATTAACTCCTGACATTATTATGTAAATCCCTATCTATTTCCCTTCCCCCTACTAAAAACCATGTTAATAATTCCCCTATGTAAATATCCCCTCCCTCTGGTTGAAACATAACCATAAATATCGCTTTGGGAATTACTAAGTTCACCTGGATCTTAGTAAGAACCCTCACCTCAGCATAATTTTCCCCTCCCAGGTGTTTGGACTCCTTCCAAAACACAAAGAACCCCCCTCCAAATGCATTAACCAACCTCCCCGCACATTTCTTTGGAATTTACTAGTGTTTAGTTGATAAAAAGCCAAAGCGCCGAAACACATTAACACGAAAAACTAAAGTTCGAACCCACCCGTGCTGTGAAAAAATAAACATTTAACGCGCATGCTATTCTGCTTAAACCCATGTTGTTCCTCCTCCCATCCACCGTCAGATTGTCTCCCCCAGATCCGACGACTCTTATGCATATCGGGCGCCCTTTTGTGATGGGTAGTTAGCACCCAATATCCGACGATTTTACCGTCGTACACCGGGACAGCTGGCGGCATCCCATTGCATCGAGCCGCCCCTGACAAATACCACCTCCATACCAAAGGTGGTCCGATGCATACCAAAAACCGTCCTCACCTCGCATAACAGGAGCACCGCGTCACCCTGCCACATCGCCTCCACCTCACCCCTTCCTGCCTGCGCCTGGATGACGTCACCACCCCGCCGTACTGCCATGTCACCCTGCTGATGTCATCACCGTACAAGAGGGTCCCACCGTTGACGTCATGTTGACGTCAGCAGCTCAAAGAACGCGCAAGTGCAAAAATCAAGCTTCGGAGCCCCGGATCAAATTTCTGAGGTAGTTTTCGATGCGCGATTAGTGCTACGGGAAATGGGCCATATTGAGGAATATTTAGGGAATCTTTTGATTCCTCAGCCATTTTTGCACCGAGAAAGGCAGAAAAGGCCTGATTTTGCTAAAATTAACATATGAAAAGACAGAAAGAGACCCGGTTCAGAGATTAAAGAATATCAGAGAAAATATGCAGCCAAAAGCCATGTCAAAGAGTATCAGTGTAGCGGCAGAGAGTATCAGTGGAAATCTTCTCAGGGTTCGAGGTGAACGAAGCATTAAAAGAAAACCTTGAAAGTCAAGAAGCAGTTAAGGAAGCATTCAAAGATCACCAGCACAAATGACTGCACATTAAACTCACAGAAGATCAGTGGACCAGAACTCAATGCACAGTTATTACAGAACCACTGCACCAAGTCACAGAGGACACCACATCAATTCACTTTTTGATCCGGCTGCCTCTGGCGCAGCCCAAAGAAGTCTTACTTGCATTTAATTCCAGCATAAGTTAGCTTTAGAAAGCTTTCCCACAGACCTATTTAGGTCAGTTGTAATAAATAGTTTTAGATATTTTACCTATACATACCACCCTGAAACATGTAACAGGGGTTGGTTGGTCTTTGTCAGTTTGAAGTTTTTCTCGAGCAGAGACTCGAACTGTATATGTGACAATTTCTATAAGCAAAGATTGCTTGAGAGTTCGAAGAATGAACTATGCACTGTATTTGATTGGCTGAAGAGTGACTGTGGAATTCCTGTGCTTCTACATGGTTCAATAAGTGTTTCCTTAACTCGGTTTAGTTTTTATGTTTGTTTTATCATCTATGTTCCACCATCTAAAATTACAGAAAATAAGAATAGTTTAGGATTTGCTTGGCAACACCCTATGCTCAATTTCTGTGATTCCTACATGTTTTCATCAGGAATAGTTATGAATATGCATACTTAAATGATCATGTTTACACTGTTTCTTTCACATATGAATGTTAGTTTAGGAATTCTTAACTGCTCCTAGATAACCATTCATTCACCTCTCTTCTCTGTTAGCTGATGAAAGATTCTTAGTTGCCTTTCATCTCTGACTTTCATCCCATCTATTCAGCAATTGGTATTGTTTCATGTGTAGCTATCCTGCTCCATAATCCTCTTGTGACCAAGAAAACGCAATAGCAAGCCTTAATCCATGACTCCATGCCCAATGGTTTGAAATTTATCACATCATCCCTTGCCTCTCTGCTTGAATGCAGCTTCCTTCCATTCAAACCCCATCCAAACTTAAACAAAACCCATTGAACCCAATAGCTAGCCTAAGATCATCATCAACAAAGCTAAATCATTAAGAGAGAGCCCTCTCTGATTGCAGGTGGGCTAGAACCTGCAATCGAAAGATTGGTTTATGGTTACCTCGGCCATATCCCTTCAGGAGCTTAGGGACAACCTGAGTGATAACAGTTCCTTTTCTCAAAAGGAACACCACTTGTATGCTTTTGCTCTCCCTCTGAAACAACTTGTTCCTTTTGTTATTCTAAATTGAGGATGTTTATTGTTCCTGTTCTTTCAAGTCATTTGGAATACAGCTATGCACTTATGTAATGAAAACAAAATCACAACATACTGAAATCAGTCAATCATAAATCGCTATATTTATAAGAAATTGCCCTGAATTGGTAAGAGGACAAAAGGAAAGACATGCTTATTCATCATCTTTTGTTGTCATTGTTCTACTAATTCTACTCTAATTGGTTATCTGTATCATGTTGGTCCATTTTTCTTTTATTATTATTCAGGAATAAGAGCAAAGGGTTTATATCTTCCTATTGGGATGTTAAGACTTCTTCCACCATTCCTACTCTTAAGGAGTGTTGAACCACCCTTTGTGTATAAATAGGAAAGGCACTTCATGAAAAACGAAGAAAAAGGAACAAACATGACTTATAAATTGTCAAATGCAGGATAGGAAGTCTCATTAAGAGCTGGCCTACCATGATCATGGGGACGAAAGCAAAGTGGCATTCCCACTATGGCCACCACACCAGGGATATGGTCCAAAAGGTATATCAAATGAACAACCCTTGGAACAGGAGGTGTCATCACGAGCCGGCCTACCTACTATTCGCTCCTTCCTCGTGAATGGCATTATGGCTAACTAGTCACAAAGCTAGCATAATGGCCTACATTTTGACATTACACAACATTCCCTAAGCACACACAAAGGATGATGGTTCCATGGGTGAAATAAACAACTCTGCCAAGGTTATGGACACCTGTCGGCAGCAGAGCACTGTTAATGGTATTGAAGTCGCATTATTTACACCAATAGGTAAGTTATTAGAACCCTTTTGTTTCTTATGCCATGGTAATCAATTATATGTTATTTACCTAGCCATATAACGCATGAATATATATTATCACGAATCATGACAGAACCATTGACAATGACCACATGAGACTCTCTATTTACGGCAAATGTCTTATCCCCAACCTTGCATCATATCACCGCAGCCTCTTACGTATCAAAGCGACGCAACTCTACACCTTGATTTCAGTAATATGCTGCTTTTGTAAACATGGCATATTTTTATACGTTGTTCCTTAAAGACTTTGTTGCAAAGCGGGCACTACTCCTTTATTTGACGTCTGGGACAGCCTATCACATTGCGGGGGTGGAGGTTAACCTCATCATTCCCTGGATTACGTGTCAGCTCACTATTCGGGAAGTTGTGTACTGGGGTATAACACAGCTCAACGGTATACTATTTCTTTCTAATTTTTGTTTTTTTTGCATGACTTGTTGTTCAAAGCCATTTCCACTGTATACTCTGCAGCATTAGAGTTTGAACGAGTTTTGCATCCATCAGCTTCTCTGTGCTTCAACAGCACAAACAACTGTTGTTCCTTTGAGAATTTACAATGAAACCATGGGAGGAAGATCAATTCGGAGAGAACCACAAGTGTTAACAGTCTCTACTACTGCCCGAGAAATCCTAGCAAGAGCAGGATGGCTGACCTATCTTAACCGCTTACAGGAGTCTAACGAGACAGTGGCAATTGAATTCTTGCAAAACTTGCAAGAGGACCACTCCACAGTGAGGGGGAGACGCATAGCAGTCACCGACGACATAATCGCAGAAGTCTCGGGACTGCCAGCTACTGGACCAGTATGGACGTTAAAAAAGGAGAGGTTGCAGAAGATTATAGAAATCTTCCAGGACGAGGGACAAAGCCTAGCAATTCAAGGAAAGGGGGTTCTGCCAGCAACACTAGGAGAGCCCTGGGTAGAATTAGCAAAGACCATCCAAAGCTACATCATCTGTGAAGGCAGAAAAGATGTGCTAAGACCATGAAATCTTAAACTCTTAGTTGTTATAAAACAAAAATGCTCTGTAAATTTACTTGCATTGTTGAATTCATTACTTCATGACGTTGCACGGAGCATGAAAAAGGCACAACATGTAGAGTCAATTGTTAGTCATCATGGATTGATTCGGTTGATAGTCAACCATAGCCTCACCCAGCAACAGAGCAGCTCAGAAGAGCTACTTTTCAATATAAATGGGGGATTGGCCACACCACCCCCAAAATGGAAACATGTCACCAGCACACCCGAATGTCCAGAGAAACGAAAACAGGTCACTAGCACACCCGAGTGTCCAGAAAAACACAAGAAATCGGCAAAGCGGAAACATGTCACCAGCACACCCGAGCAACCAGAAAAGCACAGGAAATCGGTCCAGCTAGCATGGCTACGAGGGGGGCTGGGGAAGCCCCAAGAAAGCACCAGCCAACTGGTAGAAATATAATATGAGCAACCCCCATGGTGAGGAAAGGAAGACAATGAGACAAAAATGAAGGAAGAGGAGGAAGAGCAATCTATAGAAGAGGAAGAAGAAGAAGAGGCAGAGCAATCTACAGAAGAAGAAGAAGAAGAAAAAGAGGAAGAATACGAGCAATCCGAGGAAGAAGGAGACAAAGAAAAAAAAGCCGAGAAGTCCGAGTAGGAGGAGGAAATGGAACAGCAGGAAGGCAACCTATTACAGGATCCATTAGGAGAAGATGAATTGGCCAAAGTTTTGGCCAATATGGGCGAATATGGCCAACCCTCTAGTCCATCGGATCTCCATGCCAGAGAGAAACCCCAGGAGAAAAATGCACCTGAGGAATCACATGCAAAGGAGGCAGAAGAAGAAAATATGCATGTTCATGATGAGCAGATGTCAAAAAATGTTGAACAGGAACAATCCGTTCCTAACCAGAAGGCACCAGAAGAAAATCCGGAGGAAATAAGGGCAGAAAAAGAAGTCACCCAAGAAATAACATAACCAATTAGGGTTCTTGCCCTAGAACAGCCAGAGCAGAACAATGAAGAAACACCCCAGGAAA
This sequence comes from Pinus taeda, assembly GCA_000404065.3. Taxonomy (NCBI): domain Eukaryota; kingdom Viridiplantae; phylum Streptophyta; class Pinopsida; order Pinales; family Pinaceae; genus Pinus; species Pinus taeda. Next base: position 22,632 of record APFE030065987.1, on the reverse strand, counting down.
AAAATCAGGAAACTAGCCATGGTGCAGACCATAGTAAACAGCCTGTTGTTCCTTCTGAGGAAATGACAGAAATAAGGGAATTGCGAAAGGAACAACATAGATTATTGAACATAATAGTCCAGCTCCACCAACAGATTAGAATTCTAAAGGCAAGGCAAAGGGTAAAAGGGACTTCAGGAAGGAAAAATCTGGCCATTCTAGCAAAACCCCTTAAGGTCAAGGGGCAGAGGACGATAATCCATCGTGCTGTTCAAAACCCTGTCAAAATCCAAGCTACTGTTCCAAATGATGCTGAGAAACAGACTGCTGTTCCAATTGAAAATGAACAACAATGGACTGATGTTCATGTTAAAATAGAAATGGATGAAATGTTGACCCGTGACAAGGAAATTCAGACGGAAGCACCACTTTTGGGAGTAATAAGGGTTCTGAACTCAAAGCAGCGCAGTAGGAAAGTTTAGGTAAAGCTCCCGACCTCCACTACTGCATGGAAAAGGGATCCAAAAAAAATAAACCTACAAAAGGGTTTGAAGCAAGCTCAGCAAGAAGCAGAAAAGCTTAGAGAGCAAACAATCCCCCGAGAAAAATATGAAGAGCCGCAACAACAGCTAAGGAACGTCAATCTATCCGAAAGCCAGGCCTTTGAGGGTGGCGAAAGGAACAAAAGAAAGTTGCCAAGGTAACTCGTAGGTTAGATGTAGTTATCAAACAGATGGATACCTTGTGTTCTTTATACAATGACGTCCTAGCATGTAGAGCCCTTGCTAAGAACTATGCCTTGTTTTTAATGGAAAGATATTTACTATTGAAAATAAAGGCTGTTAAAGCAGGTGCTCCCATACAAATTAACACCATAAATGATTTCATAAATTGCTGTAAGCACTACAGGGTAAAAGTTCAGAGACTACTGTGTGAATTTTATTTACATAACCTTGTACTAGAATAGGAGACCGAGATGAACCCTGGCCCTTTTGTTGGGGACATTCAATTACAGGCATTTATTTCATTCGCAATTAATCAAATTAAATGGCTCAAAGCCTATAATGCTTTTCAAAGACAAGAAAACGAGTTAGATTTATGGATAAGAGCTGAGCCTAGAGATCCAACACAGTTATGAAGGAAACATAGAAACCTCATGAAGACTCTAGGAGTGATTGAAGCATTAGGACCCATGCATGAGGCAATCATTCGGCAGGGATTAGAATACTTCTCCTCTATCAAAGACCCTGCCATTGATGCAGCTAAATTCCGATATCGAATATCTAATCCGAATATCCAGCTCAGAGAACCATTTAAGTATGAGAATTTTAAACTAGATGCCAACTGCTTGCCCCTCTTTGGCGAAATTATTTTGAGGGCAGGGCCATCCTGGTTAGGATATAGGTTCCGGAGTCCAATTATTTGGCATCCTGCACCCGGATACCAAGCCCTGTATGAGATGTCTGAGGATCAGACATGCCATTTCTTTGACTACATAGTTACACATCATGGCTGTAGGCCTTCACATGAGATTCCATCTCCAGCCTACTCACTCACTGCCTTACACGTCAACTACAATGTTTTCATGAGGCCATGAAAAAAGGTAAGCAGGGGGGTATGTGGAGTACTAAAGAAGGTATGTTTTGATGGTTATTTCAGTATCTTTTCATTAGAACTTACAAGCCTTTTTGCATCATGAACTTAGAAAATGATAAAGAATTGTAATAAAACATGTGAGATTAATATGCGAGACGAGAACGCTAACAATTGTAGTTTCATTGTGTAGGAGGGAGAAAAAACGAAAAGTTGTCGTTCTAAAGGAAAAGACAAAGACGAGTTAACTGATGTCCCTTCGACGAGAGACCACATGCAAACCAGATCAAAATGGATAAGCCTGAGAAAGGAAGTGGAGATATCAGCTCGGCACAAAAAAGAGAAGAAATGACTGAGGGTTAGCGGTTCTGCAAATCCCTCAGGATCCTTGATCCTGAGGGGTCACTGTTTTATCTACTTCTGCATTTAGATATCTCCGTCGTCACCTTTATATAAGGGGTAACACTGTTAGCTAAGGGGATGTTGTTATGCCTTTATGTAATTTCTTTTAAGGATCAAAACTTTGCTCATCGTGTCTTGTTAAGAACTGCTCTACTGTAATTTTACTTGATGCATTAATACAAACTCAGTTACTCTTTCATCTTTGAGCCTGGAATAATTTCAAGCGGTGTACCCCTGGAGGCTAAGGGCCTGGCCCTGGAGGACACTTGCTCTTGTACCATTACGCGTGGTTTTTGTGTGGTTTTCTTATCGACGTGATCTGGTAATCTGATGTGTTTTATAAAGTTTACATCACATGCTCTGTCATGTTTAATCCATTAAGGTTTCTGAAGAAAAAATTATTGTATTGATGCTGCATCATATTACTGTTCTTTTAGGTGTTGATATAATACGGTTAGTTTCTACGGAATACTGTTGCTGTTCCATTACAGAGCTTTTGTGTTATGCACTTGTTCCTTAACATTACAGAATTGATCTTGGAAGCTCTGTTATCTGTGATTACTAGATTCTTGAATACTGTTGTTCTTGAAATGCAATCGTATTCTTTCTAACCGAAGTGACAACTAAACCAGATTACTATTTGAGTATGTTGTGTCTATATGGTTTTCAGTGTTGTTCCATAATGTATCAGTAATCAATGTTGTTCCATTTGTGTGTACATCTTTAAGAATGAAGGATTGACGTTTGTTTATGATTAATGCAATTGATTTGATAGACTTACGGCTTGTTAAACTTAGTTGTTGTTCTATTTCTTGACTGATGTTCCATTTTAGATTTGTTGTTCCATTTTAGGTTTGTCGTCCCATTTCAAGGTTGTTGTTCCATTTCATTGCTGTTCGATTTCTTTGTCATTCTATTTCTTATCTCTCGTTTCATTTCTTGTTATGGGTGTGAAGAATGATCTCAGGCTGCAGTGAGCATTGACATCTGTTGTCCGGCTCCTAGACCCCTGATATGTTCTCTGATTTCCTTTTCCATCAGTTTCTAAAGGGATGGGTTATTGCTACCGAACCCTTGATAGATAAATTGCTTAATGTTCTGAACGTGCGATTTAGCCTTTTGAAGTAGTTAAGCTATAAACAAGCATCGATTTGCTCTTGTATTTTCCAACACTCTGCTACTAGAATTACTCTAGCAAATGATAGCCTCAGACTAAGACACTCTTGAAATAGAAAAACGTTCCCGGATTGACATATTAATGTGAGGTAACTAGAGGTGAAAGAGACCCTTTTTATAGCTCCATAGAGCCCATATCTCTTGTTATGGCATCGGGTCCTCCTCGTAGTCCACGAGGTCTTCGACCATTTTAACCGACAGTAAACCTGACCGTCGTATGAGTAGGGGAAGGTAGACTGTAGAAAAATGAGGTTGCAAAAACCATCACTCGATATTCCAAATATAATAAACAACAACCGACAATGCCTGCTATTTGTAAGGTTGAAAACCAATATTTTTTCCACAAACCGCGGTCAGACCCGCATGGTATAACCTCCAGTGAATACCATCGCCATTGCCGCCGGTAAATCCAGTTCAGTTCCCTATTGACCTAGGGTTCCGCCATGTCTAGGGTTCCTAGAGCTCCCAAATTCTATGTCTCCTTGCTATAAATAGTATTTCGGGATAGATTCCAATTTTAGTTAGTCCCTGAACTAAAATTGAGAAGTAAAATTCGAATTTGATCTTACCAGTTGTTTGTAAAATAATTAATTAATTCATCTTGATTTAATTAGTTGTAGGAAATCAAACATGAAGTCTATGTGAAGACATGCAACAGTTTCTCCATTGATTGAGGAAGTTATCCCTCGATTAAAGGAGATCAAGATGAGTTGTACTTTGAGTTGTAATTAGTTAGCTCAGTTATCTGAGTTAAGTCCAGTTAGATTAGTTCCAACAGTTTGTGGAATTAATTATGAGTTCAGTTAGTTAATGCTTGCATTCATGTAACTGTTGTACTTCAGATAACTGAATATTCTCTCATAAATAATTCATGCATGTCAGTTCAGTTAGAGACCCAGTTGAGATTAGAGGAAGGGACAATGTACTATCAGTTGGAGGATTTTTCCTATATAAGAAACTCATTCATGCAGAAGGAATTATCTCCTTCAGGATTGCGCAGTTATTTCTAAGTTTGGTGGGTTGTGTGAGAGCTGAATTCACACAGGTGGCAACATTGGACCCTAGGCGAAACTGTGCAAGGAAATAGGAGGCTTGGAGGGCAGAGGGGAAGGTTTGTGAGAAGCCTTTAACTATCTATGAGCAGCAGAGGGATTGTACTGAGAGTTGGATAGCTTGTGAGCTAAAGCTTTATGTAATCTGGAGATATTTCCACTTGTATGATAATACAGAGATTGGGGTTTTTAGCTGAGGCTTTCCCTAGAGTATTCTTATGAGTTCATGTGTGTATGATTTCTCATTCTCTATTATATGTGTTCTGATTGATCTTGCTCAAATTGAGTAAGCTTCCGCAAAGTTTGATTGTAGAAGTAGATTTAGTATTTTTCTTTAGTATATTGCATTATTGGGTAATCTACAGTGGGAATTTCTACATGGTATCGGAGCAAAGGTGATCAAAGCAAAGAACAATATACAAAGAAGGGAGAAGTTCGAAGTTTCAATTTCCTAATTATAGAATTCGAATTCTTATCACATCTCAAATTTCACCAATGGCATTCAATGGTTTAAGACTCGAGTATCCCCTTGATGGTAGCTCGAATTATATAGCCTGGAAGGATCACATGGAAGTAGTATTAAAGGACAATGGTCTAAAAGACTTCATTGATCAAGAAGTCCCCAAGCCAGCATCGGCTAATGCTCTAGAATTGGCAGAATTGAAGAAATGTGTGGCTAGAGCGAGGAGAATCCTCTTGGAGGGAGTTCGAGACCACATTGTCTTGAGCCTCCATGGGAAGGAGACACCGTTTTCAATGTGGAAAACATTGAAAGATCTATATCAGAACAACAACGATTAGAGGAAGATGGCGCTGAAAGACAAGCTTCAGAAAATTAAGTGTGAAAAGGGTGACATGATCTCTACATATCTGAACAAGCTCACCACTTGCAGGGATGAGTTTGGAAGTGTAGGGATCACAACAGTCGATGATGACATGGTGATTCTTTCTCTCCTCGTTCTTCCTAAGAGCTGGCATAGTTACCAAGACTCGGTTAATGGAAGAGAGAAACTGCCAGATTGGGAATGACTTTGGTCGGATTTGATGCAAGAGGAGATAAGGGGAAGCACCAGAGATGGTTCTTCATCCAAGGAGGATGAAGAAAATTGTGCCTTAGCGAGTAAGGCAAAGAAAGAGAAGGATAAGGATTCTCATCCTAAATCGAGTTCTTCCTATGGTGGGAAGAAGTTGAACAAAGCGAAAGTGTGATGCTTTCATTGTCATGAGGTGGGCCATTTTGCTACAAATTGTACACTGAATAAATCCAAGAAGGGATCTAAAGAAGGATCAGAAGGTGAGGCACTGGCCTCACAGTTCGAGTTGGATTTCACCCTCTTCGCATGTATCATTTCATCCATGATGGGATGTGGTTGGCTTCTTGACAGTGGAGCTTCATTCCACATGACTGAAGATAAGAGTTTGTTCAATACCTTGGAGGAGATATATCTCTCGATACTCATAGTGATGGATAATGATGAAAAGTATAGTGTCTCAGGAGTAGGCACAATTGTTTTTCAGAGGGAGCATGGAGCTTGCATTACTTTGACAAATGTGAAGTATGTGCCAGGACTGAAGAAAAAATTGGTATCGATCGAAATGCTGGAAGACAAAGGCTATGATGTAGTCTTCAGTAAGGGAAAGGTTTTCCTTAAACACGTCACCACGAGATAGGTGAAGCAGATCGGTTCATGAGTCAAGAACCTGTATGCTCTTGAGGTTCAAGATACATGAAAAGCATTGAGGAGCAAGGAAACTGTTGGAGACTTGGTGGTTGAGAGGGAGAGTACATTACCTTTCAACATGCAGCGCTAGAAGAATTCTCTGACAATTGTGGAGGAGCCACAATTGGTGAAGTAGCTTCAGGAGGTTGTGGAGCAGCCACAACTGGAGAAGCCGAGAGGAGATCGAGTGGAGGCATCCACTCATGTAGAGACCTCCAGTAGGGGGAAATTTCAAGCCAATTGGGCAGAGGGATCACATGCATCCATACCTCCAAGTAGGAGGTGGGGTGATGTGGAGTGATAGTCGCAAGAAGGTTGGAATAGGGGCAGGCTCATTGAGGTACCCAACCTCTTTGATTAGACCTTGCTACGGGAGCCCCAACAAGGAGTAGTAGGACTGGATGAGTGGGTAGTGGTAGATGCAGATGGAGTGGCAGAGAGAGCTGTAGTGCAGGAATCCCAAGATAGCACAGAGCTAGCAGGTTGTAACAATGCGAGAGGCACAGGAGTGTTGCACCAGTGCAGGATGGCATAGAGAGGTGTGAAACGGTACAAGATGCATGGAGTGTTACAGTAGCTTAAAGGTCACAGAGGGAGCACTTGTCAGTGGCAGAGGGAGCTTCGGCATCAGAGGGTGTTTCTCGCCCAACAGGGAGGTCAGTTGGGAGATTTTTTTGTTTCTAGAGTTGCTGGAGCAACAACACTTGGGAGAAGTGTTGCATGCAGAACATTACAAAGGTTTAGGATCAGGTTCAAGTTGAATGCCTTTCTTGTTGAGAGGAAGAGTTGGAAATAGCAACAAGAAATGCTATAAATAGAAATGCTATAAATAGAATCTCAGGTACCAGTATTGGATATAGCAACAAGGAATGAAAAAAATGGAAATGCTAAAAATGGAATTGATATAAATAGTATTTCAGGATAGATTCCAATTTTAGGTAGCCTCTGAACTAAAATTAAGAAGTAAATTTCAAATTTGATCTTAGCAGCTATTTGTAAAATAATTAATTAATTCATCTTGAGTTAATTAGTTGTAGGAAATCAAACATGAAGTGTGAAGACATGCAACAATTTCTCCATTGGTTGAGGAAGTTATCTCTTGATTAAAGGAGATCAGGATGAGTTGTACATTGAGTTGTAATTAGTTAGCTCAATTATTTGAGTTAAGTCCAATTAGATTAGTTCCAATAGTTTGTGGAATTAATTATGAGTTCAATTAGTTAATGCATGCATGCATGTAACTGTTTCACTTCATATAACTGAATATTCTCTCATAAATAACTCATGCATGTCAATTCAGTCATAGATCTAGTTGAGATCAGAGGAAGGGACATCGTACTATCAGTTGGAGGATTTTTCCTATATAGAAACTCATCCATGCAGAAGGAATTATCTCCTTCAGGATTGTACAATTATTTCTGAGTTTGGTGAGTTGTGTGAGAGGTGAATTCACACAGGTGACAGCATTGGACCCCAAGAGAAACTGCGCAAGGAAATAGGAGGCTTGGAGGGTAGAGGAGAAGGTTTGTGAGAAGCCTTTGACTGTCTATGAGCAGAAGAGGGATTGTACTGAGAGCTGGATAGATTTTGAGCTAAACTTTTGTATAATTCAGAGATATTTCCACTTGAATGATAATACACAGATCGGGGTTTTTAGCTGAGGCTTTCCCTAGAGTATTCTTCTTTGTTCATGTGTGTATGATTTCTCATTCTTTGTTATATGTGTTTTGATTGATCTAGCTAAAATTGATTAAGCTTCCACAAAGTTGATTGTAGAAGTAGATATGGTATTTTGCTTTAGTATATTGCATTATCAGGTGATCTACAATGGGAATTTCTACAAAACTCACATGTAAACATCATTCAAAAGAAGGCCATGATGAAGAACGGCGTTGGAAACTTCATCCTGAGTTGAGACCCAAAAAGATTAAAAACACAGAGAAAGAAAAGACTGTTGCAACAACTCATCAAGATCTAGGATCTAATTCTGGAGATGATACCAAAATCAAAACCATGGGATTGAGAGGTAAGGATTCTATTGCAAGTGCTTGTTTTTATAGAAAGCCCATTGAACCTCAAAATGAAAAAAAAGATTTGAGATTTTCCATATTAGGGTCATAACAAAACGTAACAAAGTATATACTTTATTTGATAATGGATCACAAGAAAACCTTATTTTGAAAGACATTGTCACGAAACTAAATTTGGAAACCATTCCTCATCCTAAACCTTATCCTTTGGGTTGGGTATGTGACAATGCCAAATTGCAAGTGACAAGAAATATGCATACTTAAGTTTGCCATCATTGCAAATTTTATTAATGAGGTAGAACTTGATGTAGTACCAATTGACATATGCATGATTGTTTTGGGAATCCCATATCTATATGATAGGAAAGTCATCTTTAATCTCCATGAGAACAAGAATCATTTTTTTAAAAATGGGATTGAGTACATTATTAGAGCACATCGCAAGAAGTTGAATTTGTATCTTGTGAATGTTGGACAAATGAAGAGGCTTGTAAGTGCTAGTCACAACTTTGCATCATTAATGATGAAACACAAAGATGTTGAGGAAACTGAAGATTTCCAAGGATGTGATGTAAAACTTAAGCATGATTTAGTTTAGAATGTTAACACACATGATAAGATATTTTAGGAGTCTGACATGTTGCCTCATTTGGGAGGAAAACAACATGAAGTTCAATTGCAGCAGGGTGCATCACTTTTGAACATTGGTATGAACAAGATGCCAGTGTTAGAGAATGCATGGATCAAGAAGAAGATACAAGAGCTACTTGGCAAAGGGGACATTAGGTCTAGTACATCTCCTTGTGGGTCTCCTAATGTTTTGGCTTTGAAGAAGGATGGTACATGGACATGGTGATGACGGTGTGTGGATTTTGTAGCCTTGAACAAAATCACGATGGTATAAGAACACTTGGTGAAGAGTCAAGCAAAGTACAAGGCTAGAGATGATAAACATCATGTTAACCACAATTTTTAGCTTGTAGATGAAATTTTTCTTTACATTAGAAAGGAGAGGCTTCAAGGAGAAGGTAAAAAATTGAAACCAATCAGATATGGAAATTTTAAGATTTTAGAAAAGATTGGTAATAATTCCTTTCGGTTGGATTTGCCTCCATATATGAAATTTTATGTAGTTGTTAATGTTGAAAAATTGAAATTGGATGAACCTCCTTTGGTTGATGTTCAAGGAGAGAATGTTAAGATTCCTTGAATAGAAGTTTTCTCTCCTGAATACCTTGAAGAATTGCAACAAGATACTATCCTTGACAAAAAAACAGGAACTTCAATAAGAGGGAACTTGGAGTACCTTCGTGTAGGACTCAAAGGAACAAATCCAAGTAAAGCCAAATGGATTGAGATTGGAAGGGTGATGGAACATTACCCTCATCTATTTCTTGACTGAAAATAGTCTTTTGGGGGTCCAAAAGCTTCCAGTGGGGAGGAGTGATCCAGGGGATCAGTAAAGTGCTAAAAAATAAAAGTATTAGAAAATACTCAAAACTAGTGCCAAAATGTAGATCTTGTTGGCTTGAATTCAACACAACTTGAATTACTCAAAACTGATATCATATGCTTCCGATATTGCATTCTAATCGTTTTCCAAAACAAGTAAACTGTTTGGATGTTGAAGTACAAGGGTCATTGGGCATTTAAACCAGTTGACAATTTTCACCCGAAACGACACAAATTTAGCCAGTGCAGGATGAAAATGTCTCTTGGTGGTTCCTGGAAAGGTAGAATTCGTAGATCAGTTAGCAGCAAAACTTCTCTAGAGCATAGCTTTCTCAGTTTTTGGCCAAATTGAGCCCAACAAGAGCCCAGCTTGGGGTTTTTGACTATCTTGGAGCCATTGGGAATGGTTTTTTTACATTTTGAGCATTGTAAATCCATGAAATCATACATTTGAGCACTTAATGAAAGAGGCCCAACATTGGAAGCTGGACCAGGAAATGTAACTCAGGAGGTATGAACTCATTTATCATTTTGTTGTCATGTGTTGTTGTGTATGGTATATTTTTCTCTGTGTTTATGCTACAAACTGAGTTTAAAAACCATTAATTTATGTAATTTTTCAAATTAATCCATTTTCTAAAAGACATAAAAATTTATTCAAATTTTTTCCATAAACCTTCATGTTTGTAATATAGATCATGAGGAGGTCTTCTCTAGTAAGAAACATCATGTTTCTCATTTTAAAATATTTGGTTGTCTCATGTATTTTCATGTGCATAAAGAGAAGAGAAACAAGTTGGAAGCATCTGGGAAGAAAGGTATATTTGTGGGCTACAATGAAAAATCAAAGCCATATAGAATCTATGTGCCTAGTCAAAGGGATGTTGAAGTAAGCCATGTGTTGGGTATACGACCAAAGTCCCACATTGACTAGAAGTGGGGAGGATCATGGGTATATAATGATGGACAAATATCTCCATTGGTATGAGGCCTTTTGGGGTAAGTCCAAAAGCAAATCCATGAGGGCTTAGATCCAAAGTGGACAATATCATACCATTGTGGAGATATGTGGTGTCCAGAGTCCTTACAAGTGGTATCAGAGCCAGATTCGAAGTTAGCCAAGTGGATGAATCCTCGGAATGCCGAATGAAGGTGGTGGGCCCCGGTAATATCACGATGAGATCCATGGATGAGCAAGCTCTCGAGGTAGGTGGTGTTCCATGTAAGGCGTGTGCTTCCTACGCATTGGAGCGGAGAATCCTGGTTGGTAGAGAGTGGACGGATGGATAATCGTTTGAGGGGAGGATCGATGGTCCTTTGTTCGAGGGGAGGATTGTTGGGTATACGACCAAAGTCCCACATTGACTAGAAGTGGGGAGGATCATGTGTATATAATGATGGACAAATATCTCCATTGGTATGAGGCCTTTTGGGGTAAGTCCAAAAGCAAATCCATACCCAAAGTGGACAATATCATACCATTGTGGAGATATGTGGTGTCCAGAATCCTTACACCATGATGTCACCTTTGATGAAGACACTTCCATTGGGAAAGCCAGAGATCTCCCCATTCCAAGGAAGGATAATGATAAATGTGGAATGTATGTAATAATTAGACTTTAATCCATTATATATTTGTCAAACTACAATTAATTCTCATTTCATTTAATGTTGTAATAAACCCATGCATAAAGATACATCATTGCATAAATATCATAATACTCATTTGATGGTTGTCACATTTCTTCAAGTTATCCCTTTTTCTTGTGACACTTTAAAGGAGAAAAATGAGATGCACAGACTTAAACGTTAATTTTGAATTTGAAAATCCGTTAGATTCAGGTTAGAGCTTCTTAGTCATTTCATAAAAATTCATTTGCAAGAAAAAAAAAATGAATATATGGTCTTATTTGCTATAATTTTTTGTCATCTATATTTTTTTGTTGATAGACATTGAGCCTAGAAACCACATAAATACAATGAGTAATATTTGATATAACAATAGATGGCTATGAGCGTTGATTTGAATAGAATATCATTAACATAACAAAAAAACAAATTGAGACCACACTTAGATGTTCCCAGACTCTATACTACAACACAACATGGTATGACTCTGGCCCCAACACAACCTTCAATTAAAATTTAATAATATAAATCACTAATTAGTTAATATCATTGATATACTCATATCAAAAATATAAAAACATTGGAAACAACCATTTAGTAAAAAAATTCTAAAACACTTTATCAAAAAACCTTACCATATTATTACTAGTATTTTGAACGATGAAGTCACCCTAAGAGTTTAAAGTGTAACCATTTTCCTATTGTAAAATGAAAGCCTACCATAACACTACATCTCAAATAAAAAAATTACACATCAAATAAAATACCAATATCATACATTGTAAAATGAAAGCCTACCGTAACACTACACCTCAAATAAGAAACTTGCACATCAAATAAAACACCAATATTAGACATCATAAACCATAGAAAGAAAAAGGCCAAAAGAAAAACTTTAACCCTAGTAAGCCATCCCTATTTCATCAAATTGAAAAAAAAATGTCAATATCACTTTCAAAGCAAATTAAGTGTGTTTGGAAACTCCACTTATAGCATGATAAAGGACTCAAGGTTTAATCACGAGTGACTGTTATTTGACTTTGTTTAATATTAATCATTAGATGTGAACATGAAGATGCTTCTCACTAAACTTTGTCTGGTTCCAATAACTAAATGTGAATGCCAAGCAGTTTGATGAATATCTTCATTGTGGATTTGCCTCTTAAATATGGTTAAATTGTTTGCAAAACCGTTAAAAATAATTTGTTGAAATGAAGAGGTGTGAGTCAAAATTTTAACTAATAAATTTGTTTTGAAATTCCAACTATGATTTTCACTCACCATATATATAGTTATAACTAGAATTTGCACTAAGATGCGCAAAGCAACATCGATAGGACATGCATACCATGAGTTCCTCCGTGTTTGAACCAAAAAGACAACTTATTAGGTATTATAGGTTTTGATATCGAAGGTTTTAAAATCACAAGCATCCCAAATATGTGATATCATGTAGACTGAAATCGTCGGGAATGCGCTGCTAGTATTAATGTGTCGAGATGGGAGATAAGAAATTAACAAAGGATTTGTGTGCTAAACAAAAGAAGCCAGGGCATTTTATTTCTCCTCTCGAAGGGATGCATGGTAGCAAAATTGGATCTGATAAAAGACATGTGGTAGCAGTGTGCCAACACGATCAGTACGTGGCAGCTAGATTCAACAATTTCAAGGCTCACAATAGGAAAAAAAGGGGTAACACGTGGCATTACTCACAAGGCGACAGGTGCAAGATACGTGGCGAAGATGCATCACATATGGGAGATCAGAGATCGAAGGTTGAGGCGTATTGTGCATCGAAGGGTTCTGATATGGGGGCTAGACTACGGTCATGTGAAGAGCTATAGGACCAAGGGCCATTCGCAAAAGGTGATCGATGATCGAAAAATTGACATGTCGTCCACGAAGGCTACACCTCTGAATGGAAATTCTTGATAGAGAGGGCTCGATTTAGGGGCTGGCACGACGTTCACAAAGAGTTGAATGGAGGAAAGGACTATTGGCATATCGCAATCAGAGATGAGTGGATTCAAGCGAAGGTTTCATTCCAAAAGCTGCAATGAAGGGCGGATGCGATACTGTATTAAAGATGTTTTGATAAAATAAACTGAGTCCAGAGATAGATGAGATCGCGAGTTTTACTAGGACAACCATATTATTTTTCTGATTAAAATATTTGGTAAAGATGACGCATACAGTAAGACATATCGCAATAGGATATTGGTGGATCTAAACGAAGGTTTCATTCGAAAAGTTGTGATGAAGGGTGGATGCAATTTTATATTAAGTATGTTCTCATAAAAGTAATTAGCTCTGGAGATAGAGGATATCGCAAGTTTTGGTAGGACAATGATTTGATTTCTCTGATAACAATGGTCATTAAAGCTAACATGTGCCGAAGGCCACATGGATGCAAGTTCTGTCAATTAATGGCGAAATGTAGTGTATTTATGTTTTTCAATATTGTAAATGATTTAATTACTACTAAGAATCCCTAAAGATTTCGCTCATACAAGTATTGAATTCATGCATAATTCGTCATTTTCTCTATGTGCAAGTGCTAGTCATTCTTGTGTTTTTTCCTCCCAAGCTAGTCCCAATAAGCATAATTCACGAGAAATGTCTCGACCAGCTAAACCCGAAAGGAAATTCTCATTCAACAACAGCTAGTTGGTCATGCTCCTAAGGTCACATAAATCCTTGGGATATTTTCCGACCGCCATGCACCCTTAATGCTGGGGTCTCTAGCTAGGAGGCCATGTATATGATTTTTGAAGAGGAAGGGCCAAAAGTCATAGAAAGAGTAGCTACGATAGAGGATAGGCTTCCTATTTTAGAAATTACATACAATGATGAGGTCAATTCATTTCTCCATAGAATCGGCACTCACCCAAGCATATTTCCTTATATGGATATGATCAAGTGGGTCATTGATCATATGAACATCGCAGATATGAACTTCATGACCTAGAGATAGACGGTCATCGGCTCTTTCACTACAAAAGACTTGTCTGCAATGTACCACCTCCCAGAAGATCAAAATAAATATGATAGATAGCTTGTTGAGAATTTCATCCAGGAAAATGAACACCAATGTGAGGCCATTCAAGGATGGAGAAGAGAAATTAGCAAGAATAAGCGGGAGGACAAGGGTATGTATGCTATAGCCTCTATTAATGCACCCTATTGTTTTGTTGCTGCAATGATGTGTAGATTGTTTGGCTATGAGAATACCTAGAAGTTTTGAGACCAATGGGCATCCCTAATTGAAGCTCCATTTGATGGTTATGTAATGGATTGGGGAACTATTATGTCCAACAACGTAATCCTAGAATATAGGAAAAAACATAAGTTTACTGAAATTGTTGTTGTCCCATTCTACATGAGTGCCTACATTATGGATTGTATTTGTTTCACTTCATATTTTCCATCCATGGGATGGAAATGGACTATTGAAGGCCCTTTTCCTATTCACATTTAGTATCATATTCTATGGGAGTCAAAATACCGACCCCATTTTTACAAGATTAGCCATGGTGCCATCCTTCCTATTTACCAATTTGTTTTCAATGAGAAGTGCCCTAGAATCTCTGTTGAAGCCAATATTGACCTTTTATCAGTTGGAAGATGGTTTGGGGAGGAATCATTTAACTATGTTCGATTTTTTGGCAGCCTTGCACAACCTCATGTGTTTCCCTTATATGTCCTCGATAAGCTCATAGCTCGGGAAATAGCCTACCACACTGTGGGAGATGACCTATCTAAGGTCATGAAAGAAAGTAAAAAGACAATGTGGCATGTTTATCTGTATCGATGTGGATTCCATTCTTTACAAAATTGCAAACACGGTACTAAGGAGATGGAGAAAATCCAACTAATGAACTTTCCAACCATTCCAAATCAACAGTATGATCCTGTAGATACTATGAAAAATGTTACAACAAAGGCAAAGATCAAGCATTTTACAAACGAGCCTGATAAATTTTATGATTTATTTCAATCGACGTTAAACTATTCAGAGGTTGAAAGAGAAGCAATAGGATGGCTCAGCCCCAAGGAACTAGTGCATTTTCATGAATACAGGGTTAAAAGGATTTTCCATTTGCCTAGTGAAATTTTGAATATAAATCACCAGAACATGGAACAAGGCACATGAGCGAGCATATCTCAAACTCAAGATGCAGTTCATGTAATTGAAACATCGACAACTAATAAATCGAAGGTAGAGAAGGTAGCGATAGAATAGAGTCTGGATGGGATTTGGAAACAATTTATTAAAGAGAGTGACCCTAAAAAACAACAAATTTCATCGTAGACATAGATTGCTCAGACTTCTATCATCACTGAGAAGAGATTGTTCACTGTTGAGTCTTCAAGGAAACTATGGACAATGATGATATGGAAATCATCCCAGATTTTTTGACCTCTAAGTTCGTTCTCAATATTGAGTAGATTGCTCCTCTAGACGTATTTTACATTTTTGAAACATAGAGAAATAGTCAGCAGGAAGAGAAAGAGGAGAAGGAATAAACAAAGGAAGGCTTTGGTCCCTACAAATACCTCTTTTGAAGTACTGTGGAAAGATGTCGAAGTGACCCCTGCTGAAGATCTTGGGAGACTATCACAATATGCGGGAGCCTATTCTAGTACAATAATTGACAAAGCCACAAAAGTACAACAACTCCTAAGGGAGAAAGAGGATAGAATAAGGCACCTTGAACAAAATTTAGAAAACGAAAAGTAAGGAATCATCTAGAAATGACAAGCTCAATTTGCACAATTGCGAACCAGTTTTGATGGGATGAAGATTCAATATGAATGTGACATGAATAGTCGAGATGTCCACATACAGGAGCTAGTGCACAAGATTGAGAAACTGAAGGCTAATCTTGAGACAACAAAATTCATGAAAGAAGTAGGGGAGTTAAAATAACCTGCTTGCTCATCAATAGGGTCTATTTTTCCAAAACTTGGGAATTAACAAAGAGATGTGATAATCAGATGATGCACTTGTGAATCAACTATCTAATTTAAGGACATATGGCAAGGAATTTGAAGAGAAAATATTTGATTTCATTGACTAGTAGAACAACTCTAAGGGTCGATTAGCAAAGCTTCCCAAGATAGAAGAATCTCAGAAAGAGATTGTCTTCCAAGAATGGGTGATAAGGCTTTAAAATGCAGAGATGGAAATCTATAGTGCCAGGAACATATCTAGAAACATGATTCAATCAATGAAAACCTCTTAGAGGTAAATTTAATTTTGGAGTGCCCAGAAGATACATTTACCGATGTTAAAATATTGACAAAATATTGGCAAGAATCATCAAAGAAGAAGGTTGAGCGAATAAAATCTCTATCAAAGATTGACTTGGAATGCCATTGGCATTTCGTATTCAAACCACATGGGAAACAGTTGATGCTGAGGTGTCTTATAAATACAATAAGTCAGGCGTTTCCAACTCTCAGTAATGCGTTATTCAGTACATGGATGCGCACAAGGCCTGAACATCCACCTGAATTGAAGGCGATGACAGATATATTGGAACTTCAACAACAATTGTCAAAGGAGACTTCATCCAAGTATTGATCAACTTGTTGTAACAAGACTGTGCTATTAGTTTTTATTTTTATTTTAAGTGTGGTTTGTTTGGACCATTGAAACATTTTACAGAATTTTCTATATTTGAGTTTCAACTTTAAACTTTAAATCCCCTTCATTGTTATGAAGAAAGGGGATTCTAAAATTTTGTGAGAAGTATTTTGGTTTTTACTACTATAGTTTTAAACAAGTCTTAATATAAAGAAGAACCATAGCGATTTTACTTATGAGAAGAGTGAATGTGTATCAGGTATTATTATCCTTACGTTTATGCTATGTTTTTGGGCTAAAGTATTGTTTTAATTGAAGTTTGTTATAATTCAAGTTTGTCATATATGTTATTATATGTGATTAGATCAGTATCACCATTGATGTGTTTAAATCAAAATGTGTTAAGTATAGAAACCATCAATGATATTGTGTATGCACAGTTGATGATTCAATATATTTGTTATATGATATCACTTGAAACCCCACGATCTCTGACTTGTGATATACAACTTCCTCTAAGATCCATATCTCGCCAATATTCTTCAAGGCATTTGCTGTGATATGCAATAATCTCCGACCTCGGATTTGCTCCAATCTCCAATATGCAGACCGGATATGGTGAATTAATTCACTTGCAGGCCCAATATAATTACAAAAATGGATTTAATCTAAGATCGCATCTATTTATCAAAACTTTATTTATGTGCCATAATATAAAATGACTGACAAGATGGATGAAATATTGATATTAAAACTAATTTAATTGTAATTTGACGTCCACCATATTGGAGCTTTATTATAGCACAAGTTTGCAGACTATGGAAATGTTGCGATTATCACCGAGACGAAAACCTCTGATATTATGTAATCGATACAGTTATTAAAATGAGTTAACTATTTTATTGCATCCATTCTAGATCGAAGGTACCCATATTTCAAATGTTTTGTGTTGTGTCATTTTGAATGTTCCAATGAGTAAACCTTTGATTCCACTACTGGTTCAAGATTTAAGGACTGCATTATGCTGATTATGTTTGCATATGCGGTACATCCTTGTGGGGATGACTTATACATACATACATACATACATACATACATACATACATACACACATACATACATATCTATCTCTCTCTCTCTCTCTATATATATATATGCATGTGTGTAAAAGATGAAGGTAAAGATGTGTGTAATTACTACAGAGGGTAAACATAGAATGTTTGATGCTTAAGAGACATAAAAAATCACATGTTATAACAAACCACATGATAATAAAGATTAGGCAACATAAGAAACCGCATGACAACAAAGAGTAATATATTATTAAGGAAGAGACATAACTCATTACATGTCACAGTCGCCCTATGAGAGGTTCGATCAAACATGAAAGATAGCGGGTTTTGAGAACCTTTTATTAATATGAAGATTACATAGCAGAACCACTGGATAGTAGGGTCTTTATCCACTTGCATGAATTTTGTTTACCAAGTTACAAGTTGTTGTGTTGCATGGGAATCATTGGATTAATTTCAAGGGAAGTTTCCCCTTGGGATCAAGTGAGGCACTAGCTTTGCCTAAATGGCCTGTAACCTGGCCTTCTCAACATCTTGGATACCTATTATTGGCATATTAGGATGGTTGTCAAGGCACTGGAAGGTTCCGTCAAACACCATGGAGCTGCTTGAAGGCTCGACATAGGGTCTGGCACCATTGGCGTGTAGCAGGAGAGGTAGGAAGCTCTTAGGACTCCATATCAAAACCGTGGTAGGTAAGTGATGCAGGAGAACCTATGCCACCTTCGGTAGGATTCCTTCTTAGTGGGAAGGGAATACCTACCGACCATGAATCTGTTGGAGAACATATCACCAAAGCTTAAGAGGGATAATGCTATAGATCGTCCTAATTAACCAAAGGTATCATCATCAAACCATGAAGCACATCTAGGAGTGTATGAGATGCTTGAGATAGGGACATAGTCAGAAAGACTGATTCGAGGAAGCCTTTACAACAATAGAGCTTATAACCGAGGAGGTTCTAGAGCTCTTCGACTAAGACACTATGTGATGGAGAGGCTAGGTTTGTTGGCCAAGTCACGACAAGAATCAGAGAGAAGGCTTTGTTGTGGTGCATAGGAGTGAGGCTATGAACTTAAAGGAAATTTTGGGATAACCTTATCCTTTTGATGGTCAAAGCCCTAGTCAAGGGAGGCTTCTAATTGGTGGAACCAGATTTCCTCTCACGTGATTGGTCGGAATGACTTGGCAAGAAAGCCATAGAGTGGCTGTGGTCTATTGGTGGGAGGAAATTTTTGATAATAGAGTTATATCAAAGGTATGACATTGGAGTAATTATTTTAGAAATCTCCAATAGTAACTATAATACATATAACATTGATTCTTAATAATAAGAAAATATCTAAACTCCGAAACACATAAGTGATAGTGCTTTTAAAATTTTTTGGCGTATTATAATCACTATCGGAGCAGGCCACATGGCATATTAGAATCCACTTTAGCAAATCATAGATTCCCTATCGGCATTTTTTTTATGTGACACATTTAAAAATCCCTGGTCTCTGATATGAGATAAAGGCTGGCTTTCGAAATTGCGATATGATAATCTTGCAGGTTGTCCAATATTGAAGGTTAGAGGCAATGCCATATCGGAAAAAACACCTTTAAGGACGAAAATAGATTTGCAAGGAAGTGAGAGAAATTTCTTTTTTTCTTTTTTTAGTCATCAAATGTTTTGAAAGTATTTGATTTGAATTAAAGTTGTAAAACCATTCACCGAAATGCGACCTTGTAAAATTTGTCGATTTTTTTTCTTTCTATTTTAAAATTGAATCAAAAGTATGCTTATTGAAATGAATTTGGAAGGGGTTAGTTCAATATAAAAGGGCTAAAGTCGCACAACAATGCAAGTGTTGGACTCGGGGGTTGTTTTGTTTCATTTATTGTAATTAATGAATAGTAGAAAAGAGGCAGTAACAAAAATATTAAGTCAATTTAAAAGATAAAACAAAATGGCAAGAGAAGAACAAGTGGAAGAACAAATGATCCAAAAGGAAGTTACAAATACATAGGGGTCAACATTACCAATATGATAACAATAAAGTCATGTTGGGAGTGTTGTGTTTTCTACCACAACAGTTTGGAAAGTTTGTGCATTTTGAGTCCTTTTATTGTTTGGAAAACGCGTTGCGAACTTCTGTGGTAAGTCACTAATTGGAGAGTTGAAAAGAGATTTGGCAGCAAGTCAGAACATATATTTCAGTTTCTATTTCACTACCAAGCATTTTTGAAAGTATTTTATTTGAAGAAGAGTTGTAAAAGTATGCTCATATTAATCTGCGAAATGCGAACTTTTAAAGTTTGTCTTCTTTTTTTCTTTTCTAAAGACAAATGTACACAATATGTTATTTTGTGGAAAAGGGAAAATGTATGGAATTTTAACTGCGTTTCGCAGCAACTACCTGTAAAAGAAAGAAACTATTGTGAAATTGAATCCAAAGTATGCTTACTTAAAGTGAATCAAAAGGGGCTGGATACAACGATTAGATTGGAGGTGGTTGTAAAGACTTTGATACTAGGATCGATTCCTCTTATTGCCTAAGCTTGATGTAAGCATTTCATTGCATGCGGGAGTATCGGCTAAAGGAAAATAGTGGAGATATGTGAAGACCAGTTGTTGTATAGGTAAATCCCCTCTACGGATAGAGGCAATCCCTACTAGCCCAACAAGGGTCTAGCAACAATCGAACAATGCTACACCGCAGGTTCCTAGTTGTAATTAACAAGTAGGCGAGAATAACCTACTTGGATTCCAATGCTTGTTTATCGAAGAGATACTCCTCTCGCTCCTTCACTCCAGCCGATCACAATTCCCCGCTATCCTCGCGGATGAACACCTGCACAAGCAAAAGAGAGCAAACAAAAGCGTAAAATCTACTAACAACAACTATGTATCGGTCAGGAAAGATACAATTTGCATTAATCAATCATTGAACAAATGTAAATGGAACCATAAGAGTAGTCATCTATCTTTATTAACAGAAAATAGAGTAAGGTACAACCAATGTCCTGACGCTGAGTCCTTC
>APFE030065986.1:0-21801 GCA_000404065.3 Pinus taeda | reverse complement strand
AGGTTTCTTTTGAAAATAAGAGTTCAATCATAATTCACACAAGTAATTCAAAGCCTCTTAGTACCTCCTTTCATCATTTGTTTCACATTTCAGTGGGGAACCCTCTCCTAGGGTTCACGCTACATTTTTGTGGTTTAGCACTCTTAATTAATTGGCACACAACTAAACCAGTTTCCCCACATTTCCTACCCTTCCTCACATTGATATACATTTCCCCTATCATTTCTAACCCTTCTCATTCATCCCCACAGTTTCTAAGGCAAACTCTAGACCCCATGCTACGTTTTCAGCAGAAATGGTAGCATGGATTGTGTAAAAATTATTCACTACCCTTCCCATCACTCCCTATCCTATTCATCACTTCCCTAAGGTCCCTAAGACCCCTACCCACCTCTCACATTTTTCCCATTTCTTAATTCCCTCCCTAACTCCTCTTTCCCCTCACCTCAAATTACAAAACCTAAATGCCTAGTTTCCCTAATTAAAACTCTATTTTTTCCATTCCTCATAACCTAGTTTGTTGTGCAACATTTGAACATGGAAATTGAAAAGAAAAACTACAACATGAGAGGACAAGTGTCAAGGTTTGAACCCCTTAATAATTAGGAGTTGGTTTCCTCATCATTTTCTAAGCAGTGTTTCCAGAATGTTGGTTGCCTAGGGTTTTGTGAGCAAATCCAACAAGTGGGTTGTCATGCTACACTAACCAGCCTGTTTGCCAAAAACCTTAGAGGAGATAAGGTCAAGATTGTAGGGGTGGAATTCATCATTTCATTAGAGACAATAGCTTCTGCCACAAGGATACCAAACAATGTGGAAAAGTGGTTCAAAAACTCAGATTTGGATACTTTAAATTATAGGGCTTTCATTAAAATTCAATTCAAAGAGGCTCCCAAGAGTTATTTTCCTTTTGGACTATTGCTCGAAAGGTTTTCTACATTAATTAAGTTCATCATGAGATATTTTACATGTGAGGGCAGGTTTTCAGTAGTGTACAAGTATCATATCAGATTGTTGATGCATTTCACCGGTGTAAAGCCTCTTAACCTACCTCACTACCTTAACAAAAATTTAGTTAAGATGGAAAAGAAAGTGAGAAACATAAAGGGTGATCACCAACCTAGTTTCTACCACCATGCTTTAATTAAAATCATTGTCCCACACCATATTGAATAGAAGAACAACTCTCAGGAAACCTTCATGCAATCCACAATATTTATGCCTTCTACTAGAGAACCTACTAGCCACAATACACCACTAGCATCATCCAAACCAAGGGAGGTTAACTCATTTAGAAGAGTTTCAGTGAAGAAGACACCTAGGGAAGAAATCACTCAGACCTATATCAAAGGGAAGAGGATTGTGTTTGCTCCTAGAGAAGAGGAAAGGGCCAAGCCTACTTCAGTTGACAAGGAAGCATCTCCACATCACCATGAGACATCATTCCATGAGAATATTCATGAAAAACAGGGAAAATCATTAAATCATATTGTCATGGAGAAAGAGGTTCAGAATATAGGTTTGAGAGATGATTTGGCTAAAGCCAAATACATTATTGCATTTTTGCAACAGGAAAATAGGCAACTCAAATTGAATCAAATGCTAATTTCAAAACCTAGAATAGGTGTAGAGGATGAGCCAGGAAAAGGTAAGAAATTCATTGGTTTAGAGAAAATGGAGGATACTGAAGTTCAAGACAAGACAAAGAGGCCTAGAACCAAGAGAATGAAGAGGAAACGAGACCAAATGAGTGAGCCATCTACACCTTTGGAGTAGCAAGACATTAACAAATTCACTGAACAATATTTTGAGAAAGATAGGGAGTATTTGCTGGATAAAGTTAATTGCCACTTGGAGAAGCTCCTTGAAAGGGCCAATAGGGCCACCAACTTGTAAAGGCACATGGCTAGACATTATTACACCAGAAATAGGGTTTCAAATTAGAATTCAGAACTTGAAGAGAAAACCAAAGGAAACCTTAAATCAACAAAACAAGGGGGAAAAGCTTGAGTTGTTGGCTGAGGCTTCACTTAGAGCTTGAAGAATCATTACCTCTCTCCAAGGAATGAATTTCAAACACTTAAAACAAATTTTGGAAATTGTTAGTATGTTTTGGCCATAAAAGGTAGTGTGGCCCATGCTACGTTTCTGTTGGGAGCCTCTATTTGACAAATGGCTTAGTGTTCTGCATGCCTTTTAACCTCTACATCAATCCTAGCAAACAAGAATTCCACTACAACATGATCTGGTAGGTTAAAAAGTTAAAAAAGTGCCTAAAATACACCTTTTTGCCCTCTTTTTGAGCAACACGCTATGTATTTGGAGTAGCTGTGGGAGAATTGAGTTTTGGAGGGACAAAATTGATATTTTTCAGTGCTTGAGGAATATATGGTGCAATAGATATAAAAATATTTCTAATGAGCTATCATGAGCTAAATTTGGAGCTCAGGAACCCCTCCAAAAGTCACTCACAAGTAGCACACTACATTTTCTCCAAGCACACTGCGTTTTTAGAGCAATTCACTACGTTTTTGCATGGAACTCACTTTCCTCAATTTTCTCAATCTAGTTCAAATTTTTCTGATGTAATTATTATTTTTTGAGTTGAAATGATGTAATAAAAGGTAAATAAGCTTGTTAGAGTAATTTTAATGTAATCTTAGGCCTCATTTATGAGGAGCAGTTTAGTCAAAGTTTAAAAGGAGGATTTGTTTTAACCTCCCTAGACATTAGGGTTTGTTGAGAACTTCATGTAATTAGTTCCTAAACTGAAGGATTCGACCCTAAGAGAGGGGAAATTGTTATTTTGTCTATATGTATCTAGTTTTGATTCAGATTGAGGGTGTGACATCAGTGAGTAGAACTCTTGGAGCTTGTACTTCATCACTTTTTATAGGAAATCAGAGGAGAGTTGTAGCTATTATTCAGGAATTCTTGTGTTGTGAGTTTGTGATAATGTTTTCTCTCTGTTATAGTTTTATATGAATGATAATTTCATCTTCTTTCAATATCTATGCTTTTAAATTACTTTCCTAAGAGGTTTTAAACCTAATTCTTAAGTTTAAGCTTTATTTTGTTAGGAATTTCATGTTTATGTCACCTATCTTCTGATAAATGAATTCATGCTTTCCATGCTCATTTTGATCTTTTCGTTTCCACCATACACTAAATTGACAAAACCCCAAAGTATCACTAAGGCATACCTACCCTGCTCCTTTATATCTCTTGCAACTGAAATCTTTGATCTTTTGACCTAGTTCCCTGATTTTGACTCCTGATCTAGCAAAACCATAAATTTCAAAACCCTTCAGCTAAAATAACTAGCTTAACATATTTTCTCACTCCAGTCATAATTGGTTGTGAGCTCATAGAGAGTGCCCTCTTTGGTTTGGCAGGGCTAACTGCTAAACCCTAAGTGGTTTGAGGTTACCTCCTTCGATCTCCTTTCTCAACCTTGTGATATTGTGGAGGATAACATTTTGGTGTCGTTGCCAGGGAACACAAGATCATATCTTCCTTAGGAAAGAATTATAAGAATTAAATCTGATTGCTGATGGTGAACAGTGATCAAACACAAGAAAGGTTGTCCATCTTTCACCTGGTGACTCCATTGTTCAAAAACCAGTAGTTTGGAGAACGTCTTGGTGACTTAATTGTTTTCAAGATGGATTCAACTTATCGAAGGTATGCTCCTGTGAATCATGCTCACATTCCTATTTTTCCATGTCAAATTCCTTGCATATATTAGCAAACTAATTTTCCCAAATTCATAGATGGAAATAAGGATGAGGCTATTCTGCATCTAATAAAATTTCATTGGCATATTGTGGAGTAGGAAGATTCTTTCTATGGACATAGACAATCCCTCTAGCCCAAGGGAGAGGGTCTAGCCACAAACAAGACAATATAATAAGTTACCTTAGATTGAGAAGGGATAAGATCCTACCTCTTGTATTACTAATCCTTGTTTAATGAAGTCCTTATGCCTTTGCTCCAACGATCAGCTCCTTAGTGTCAATCAAGCACCTAAAACAATGAGACAAGAAACGAAAGAACAGATGATAGCATACAAAATATTCAGCCTACTTTAGAGGCTAAGGAGTCTTAAGCTACCAACTAACATATGCAATTGATATAGGAATCCTTCGACATGTCTGGGTTCTAGCACCATTATTAGCATATCATGATTCACCCTCAAAACAATGAAAGTTCAAGGCATCTTCCTCTTTTCTCCAAACCAAACAAAACTACAAGCTTATTGTCCCTTCACAAACACAAGCTAGAAGGCTAAGGCTCTCAAGATGGCTATCAAGATTTGTAGATTATTTCAGCCCTTTCATTAGATAGCTGAGGTTGGAAAAGGAGGAGTTTATATAGCTTTGATAGAGCGGAAATGGATCCTCTTATAATTGGAGAGGTCTTATCCCTTTTAGTTTGTTTCATTTTAATAGAGGAAAAGAGCCCAAATAGTCTCTCTCAGCTCTATCTTTCTTAACCATTTACCATACTTCTGTTAACGAAGCTTCTAGACCTGGAAGTTTCAGCTCCATTTTTAAAAACTTTCAAAAAGAGGGTCAGCACAAGTCATAAATGGATTACCAGTGTCGTTCGGCACTAGGCCCAATGTTAGACTCTATAAATCAATTCAGGGAAGAAACTGAGTGGTAGCGCCGGTCTTGAAACTGAGTTTAAAGGAATATTCTTGGGAAATGATGTAAGAGGGAAATGTTTTGCAGATGAAGAGGGATGTAAAGACATGTTCTTCATGATAGGGAAACACATGAGGGTCATTGTAGACATCTTCCAAGATCAAGGAACAGGGAGTATAGGGATAGTGACAAAATGTTGTGTAACAAATGCCCCCTAAATCATGAAGGCTGAACAAGAGTGAGGGGTGAAATTCTTTACGAGTAGATGCATGGAACCATAAAATATTGTTGGAAAACCTACAAGCAAGCATAGATACATATACATCGCTGAAATATCTAATACATGAATCATGGTATGGACACAGCTATCCAAAAGATGATCATGTAAATGGATCCAAGGTATGGGCGCAACCATCCGGTAAGAAGGATCATATCTAACCCAAGGTATGGTCACAACCATTCAATAATGAGAAGGATCACTTATAACAGAATCATGATATGGTTGCAGCTATCCATCTGAAAGAGACATGCATGTAAGCATGACCATGTCACATCACCCTACAACTTGGACTTTTGTAATCTAAGCCCAGGGTCTTGCGCTCTAACACGACTCGATCAAAGTACAAATTCAAGAATATGAATAGATGTGTTGAAGTGGAACGTTCTAGAAAATCGCTTGATTAGCGGTCAATGATGTGAACCCTTAATAAGTGTGAGAGGAACCACCAATAATGACAATGGCTCTCAAGGAACCAGAAGCACAATTCACAGAGTGTGAATAAGGAACTGAAGTCGAACACCTGTGAAGTCACTTGATCGAAAGCCAATGATGAGAACTTGTTGTGGAGTGTGAAGAACCTTCCATTAGGGCATGCAAGCTCTAAGGTAATGGAAGGGAGTCTCTCGTTCAACTTCTCGGATAATGAGTTGAAGTCGACAGGAAGTGACTTTGTCAAAGGAGGGCCATGATGTATCCCACATCATCGACGTGAGATGAGGGATGCTATGATTATGATGATACAAAGAATTATGAATGAGTGTAAACTCTTGAACATATCGATGACACGACTCCAGAGTTTGGCAGATTTTTGGATCCATAGGATCGGAGGTCATGATGATGTGGAAAATATAAAATGGAAAGGAAAAAATGAATGAACCAAACCTAAGAAGGTCAATGACGAAGTGAGGATATCCCAACCCGACATGAAACAAAAGAGTGTCATGTTCAAGAGTGACAAGCTTCCGACACAACTAGTAAAATTATTCCATTTTCCCTCACCATTTCTGGCAAGTACCCTAATTATTTTTTATCACAAGCTTGAAGGGGATAGCATATGATTGTAATATAAGTCCATCCTTCTGATAGATCTAACCTAGTAAAATTAGCAAGCGCTAGGAAGGAGAAGCTCATGTTCTTCATGGTGACAAATCCGATGTCATTAATGTTTAACGAGTCTGACAAAGGGAAAAATCGGTATCTTTTTAATGCTTAGAGAGTTTGAAAAATACATGGAAAAAAAAACTCTAGAAGGTCCCTTTTCGTAAAGTTGTCTTGCGAGTCCAAAAAGGTAGAAAACAATACTCAAAAGAACCTCTTGACCATATCAGCCAAGGAGTTCCTTTTTCGTAAATAGTTTATCCTGGCCCAAAAAAGGGGTAAACGTATAATGGGTAAAGATGCTTTGAAACCATTTACAAGTTTATAACGACAAGAACTCAACATTTCATGTTTTGAGAGTCAGAAAAGAGCTTAAACCTAACTCCCCATTTTTATTTTCTTTAACGAGTCAAAAACGCAAAAATACTTGGCAATCGTTTCATGTCCATTTTTTACTAGTCAGGAAAAGAGCTTAAATACGACTCTAGTTTATCATCACCATCTGCAAGCCATCACCTATCACTACACAAGAAGCAAATGCATTATCCATTTCTAAGGAAAAATGGTGAAAAATACTTTTTAAAACCCTAAAATAGAGCGAAAAGCTTATAAAAAGGGAAAAAAGTAAAACATTTTTACCATTTACCTCATTTACCTCATTTGGAGCAATTTTTACCCATTTGTGCCCTAAATCTTTAGGAGCAGATTGCTACGGATCCAAGCGGTCATTTGTTGAACCGTCTGTTGTAGGTAAGAGCTGAGGCCCTAATCTTTGCATTAATACCTGTTTTTCAAGAATTTAATCGTCTTTTTAGGGTTTTTGAGGGATTTTTGGTAAACAAATTTTCCCTTGGTAAGCACAGGATCCAGGCATGGGACCACGCCGATTGGGGTATTTTAGCATGGGGACTCATGCCATCAGTGCACCTATTTTAAAAATAGTCACGCTAGCAAAAGAACTAAACTTGTTCAATTTTTGCCCAAATTCATTGCTTTAAATCAGAAATGTCCCTTGCAAAAACTGATGTTAAAATTCAATGTGGGATGTTTGCAGGCAAATCAAAGAAAAAATATGGTGATTGAGTGGAAAGAATGAGAGCATGAATGAATAGACCAAATGGCTTTGGAAGATCCAAACTATTTGGATGCTTTGAGGAATTGTGGGCTCCTCAAGTTCTTTCTTACATCGGGTACAATACATGATCAGTTTATGGGACGTTGGACGGGAGGTATTTGTGATCCATGACCAAGAGTTGGAGTTGGAGACTTCAAACATCCACTTCATTACTGAGCTGTCCCTCAGAGGGGAACTAGTCCAATTGTATGGAGCTAGGCCTATTGGGGCAAGTGTAAACATGTTTCTTGCCCAACATTGCCTAGGAGCCTTGAAATCTACAAGCGGCAAGATCAACATCATGACCATAAACTATATTTTATTGAAGGTAATATTATTAACCATTAACTGAGTGGTTAGGGCTCAAGCACTACACGAGTCCAACAAATCTCATTTCTAGTATGCTGTGGATTGCATGGCGCCCACGATTTTCAATAAGGCAGAAGCCATGAAGGTAAACATGAAAAGGAAACCATCCAAGTGCAAAGTGGGAAACTTGAGGCAATTTGGATATGGCTCTATCTTAGTGACCTTCTTCTTGGAACAGATTCCACTGTTCCATTACTAGATGGCGGAGGTGAACCATCTAGTACCACGAGATCCACGGATGGTATGATGGGGTGAGCTAATGCCTATATCTAGAGGGGGCCAACAGATGTCCTATAGGTCTGCCTTCTTTGTATGTCTCAGACGACATTTTATCATGGAGGAGGACTAACCGTACAATGGCACTGACTTCCATGGTGACCCTGACATACCACTCCGAGAGGGAGAAGACATTGATGATGCAGTTAAGCAAAACACTTTTATTTTTGTTTTTTTGTTTTTGCATATATGTATTCATGACACTTTGACTTTGTAATTGCAAGTTTTGGAACAAATAGGCAAGTAGGGATGTCCCCTATTGCTAGATGCGTGGCTTGACTGTTGGAGGTTGCTCCTTATCAAGGAGTGGACAACAAAGAAAAGATTGCCCGAAATATGGAGGGCCTGACGAGAGGAATCCAAGAGTATGCATGGATCAAGGACATTCCTTGCTGTTATTAGTGGCACATAGTGGGAGTATCAATTCGGATTCGATGATTACTTTCTCATGTAGTACGAGCAATAACATGATATCATGATCACCACGCATAGTATTCCATAGTTTAGCATTTATAGTTTTGAGGCTTGCGAGCCATGAATGTATTTGGAACACATATATTAATTTTTTTGTATTTTAATGTATTACACTCAAACATTACTGACATATATATGTTATATTTCCCGTTTACTATGATATAATGTTTTTTCACATATTGCGTAAATGTTTGCCTAAAACATAATTAGGCAATGTATCTGTTAAAGTATTCATATGCCTAGGAATGTGATGATATGTAGTATAATCAAAATTTCTTTCCAATAGATGAATACGCAAATACATTCTCAATATCTGAGGGTTTCTAATAGAATATTGCCCATTGAGCTGAAGAACAACAAGTTGCGAATCAAGGTTAACAACCATTTCTCGAATTTCAAGAGCAATAGCTTCTAACAAGAGTTCAATAATTGTGCTATATTCAACAAGTTTATTACTTGTTTGACCCAAAAAAATACCTTGAAGATTAATCAACTTACCAT
This sequence comes from Pinus taeda, assembly GCA_000404065.3. Classification (NCBI taxonomy): domain Eukaryota; kingdom Viridiplantae; phylum Streptophyta; class Pinopsida; order Pinales; family Pinaceae; genus Pinus; species Pinus taeda. Next base: position 13,040 of record APFE030065986.1, on the reverse strand, counting down.
GAGGGTCATAAATAGCCCATGTCACGATGATAGATTCTCGGTACTATGACAAGCACCATCAGCGAAACCGACGTAAAGAGTCAGAGACATCTACAAAGAAGGTGAAGACATAATAAGTAGGAAAGATGCTTGAAAAACACACCAAATCAAACTACACAAAATGAATAACACGCTTATGTACACAAGTAACCATGCGAGATGACTCACGCATAATAATTTTTTAGTTATAGCCCACTGTGGGGCTTACTCAATGGGTTACCCTCATAATCAATTAGCTTATAAGCCCCTTTTATTAATACATGCTTAACGATACAGGGCCCATTCCACAGGTTCAAATTTTCCTGCCCCCAACTTATCATTAGCTTGGTCATATAACAAGACCAAATCACCTTCATTAAATGCATTTGGAGAGACTGAATGATTAAAATGAGATTTAAATCACTTTTTCTGTGCTTCAATGACTAAAACAGCGAGACAACTGATTTCATCCAGCCGTTCCAAACATAGGAGACGCTCTTCTTGATGTGAGGTTTCAAGGAGTAATTTGACAACCAATTTGAGTGAGGGAATTTCACATTCAATCGATAGGGTAGCTTCCAGGCCATAGACGAGCTAGAAAGGTGTGAATCTAGTTGCATCTTTAGTCGAGGTTTGGTAGGCCCACAAAGCTAAAAAAAACATGATATTCCAATTGGATTTGTGCATCCGAATGGTGCACTAAAGCATAGTAACTAAAACTTAGTTTACTACTTCAACCTAGCCGTTGGCCTCAGGGTAATATGGATTTGAGCTATTGTGACACAAGCCCAATTTGGAAGTCAGCTCAGCCATCATGTAATCGTGAAAATGGGAGCCATGGTCCGTGACAATGGCTTGAGGCACCACAAACCTAGAAATAACATGATTGAACAGAAATCACGCCAGCGTTTTACCGTCAACTGAATATGTAGGCATCGCTTCAACCCATTTGGTGAAGTAATCCATGACAACAATAATATAACCATGCCCCCAAGCTGAACGAGTGTTACATGTCATAAAATCAATGCCCCATTTGGCGAAAGGATCAACAATAACAGGGTGAAGATGAGCGAGTGGGGCACACATTTTCCGCTCATAAATCTGGCACTGGTGGTGTTTGTGGACAAGAAGAATGCAATCCTTAAAGATGGAGGGCCAGAAGTAACCAATGCGAAGGATCTTTTGAGCAGTGGCATAGCTAGATGGATGAAAACCACATGCACCAGAATGGTAGTCACATAAGATTCTTCTAGCCTCATCGAGAGTTAAACATCGATAAAGAACCGAATCAACACCAACGTGGTATAAAGTATCCCCAATGATGCGATAAGGTTGGGATTGATGTCGAATGCATCGACGATCATACTTGGACAATGCAGACCGGAAGTTAGAAGTTTGGAGATACACAATGATATCACCATACCAAGGATCGAGAGTGCTAATCAGAAGGAGAGTCTCATCGGGTAATTGCTCATCAACACCAGTAGGGAGAGAAACAAAGGGAAAAGAGCAAATCAACTCAGCAAATACAAGTGATTTCTTCGATTTGGCATTAGTGAACACCAAATAAAATTCTTGGAGGATGAAAATCCACTTGGAATATTTTCCCCCAAGCAACTGCAAGTTAGGATATAAGTCATGGGGTTACAATAAAAAATCACAGTTGTAATGCAGAGGAGAATACAATGTCGAAAGCGTTGAACAACCTGAATAGTAGCCAAAGCCAACTTCTCAACATGAGCATAACGAGTCTCAGCATCGAGGATATTGCAACTATAAGATAATAATTCATGACCTTCATCATTGTCTTGCACCAGGACCATAGCGACAGTGCTAGAAGCTACAACTAGATAGAGGAAATAATCACGATGATAGTTTAGAGGGTGCAATAAGGGAGCATTAATGAGGACATCTTTCAAGTCATCAAAAGACTTTTGGGTAGTCTCATTGCAATGAAACAGAGTTCCTTTCTTAAGCAATTGAGTGAACCCTGAAGCTAGATCAACATAGTTAGGCACAAAGCAACGAAGGAAATTTGGTTTCCCTTGCAGAGTCTGTAATTGATGCAACAAAGAGGAAGGGGGTAGATTAACAATAACCTCGACTTTGAGAGGATCAAGACGAATACCATCCTTCGAAACAATAAAATTGAGAACTTATTTGAGCTCAACAAAGAAGACACACTTATGCGGATTAAGCTGATTGTTATAGTGTCGACAACGAAGAAATATTTGTTAAAGGTGATTGGGATGGTCACGATACTTGTGTGAATGAGTAGGAAGATCATCCAAATAAGGCTAAATGATGTTTTTAATTTCATGAAAAGCAGCAAAATTTGCAGATTAGATGAAGGTTAGTGGACCAGGTTAAGGTCTAGTGGGACAATTATAGTCCCAGTTTAGCTACTTGGGAGGATGCCGAGTAGATGTGTAACCATTTTCCTTACCTATTCCAAGGACTTCAAGATGAAGTCTTGTATTAAGAGGGGGTGTATGTAGTGCCCCACTCTAGTCGACTCATAATGATATGACATTAAAATTTATTTAGCCCTAAGGCCCACACTTTATTCTTTAAGGACCTCAGGTTGAGGATCTATTGAAGCCTCGAAAATCGCTGCATCAACATTGGGGAAACCACCCGGTCCGGACCTTAGTGCAGCTCCTTTTCCGTTTGGGATAGTGGCTCCGACTGGGGTAATGGGACCAGTTTCCCAGAAATAGATAAATGGGATGAATGAATACTTTGTAGATCACACTAGCGATAGGCGGATGACTAAAACTATTGACAGAAATATAAGTAAATAAAACTATCCCGAGAGTCTATTTGAACTCTAAAGCGTAGCTTTTGATGTTCTATATCCACAAATACAATTATATAGATGACTGCATTTGTATAGACATAGATATTAAATTATTAAAGATTGTTGTACCTAAATAGTTAGGCGTAACGATTCAAGCGATACTACTACACTTTATGCATTCATATCATTAACGCATACATAATTAAAAATAAGGGAATCATATAAACACCCAATAGTGGAATGAGTAAGATTTCCTGTTGATGCGCATGCATACAATTAATGATAGCAAGAATAATTACACAGCGAATTCACATACACAGAATGACTTCAAACAAAGATAGAAATACCATTTGAGTTGTATGCCACTCCCGATATCAATCGCTATGTTTAGCTTTTGCCTCAACGTATAGACATTCCTCAATCAATGATAGTAGTGCACAATTGGATCAAGAAATTTCTGCATTAAAGTAAAAGCAAACGGTCGAGTTTCATAAAAGAATAGAGGCTGAAGCACAATAGTGCAAACTTCAGTCTGTTAAGTCTTATTACAAAATTTTTACGACCCTTTCTAAATACATGAAAGGGTCTATAAATACTATGATAATCTAAATATCTACAAAACAGAAAAGCTAACTAAGCTGATGTCAATAACTTCTTGTTGCTATTTCTATTGGCGATCCGAGGAGCTGGAGGATGAGTCATCCTATCGGTTGCTTCCCTTTGAGTCTGAGTTGAGTAATGGCGAGCATTGGCTCAATTTTGGGAGGTTTGTTGAGCCGGGAACTGAGCTGGGCGACGTAGGTGGAGTCTTGGATGTCGGGGATCATGCATTGAACGACATCAGTTAAGCATTTGAGGGCAGATCGCTGTTCATGAGGCTTGATAAGGAACCGCCAATATGTTTCTATGTTTAAAGTGTCGACTCTGGTAATTGACCTTGCCTTGCTTTCTAAATCTGGGTAGCATGTCTGCTCCAATGTATTTGCTGTAGTAATCTTTCAGGGCGTGCATTGGGTAATCATATTGGCTAGATAGAGAGTATCATTTACTAGATCAACCAAATTACCAGCAGTTAATGCACATCTTGATGCTGCCCTTTCTGCCTTTAATACCTGTGTTTGCCATTCTGTAAACAATATGTTTTTATGGACCTCAAGTATCCTAGGCAAATTGGATTCCTTTCCTGACTTTGAATCTTTCCATTCAAGGTAGGTTGTTATATCTTCTTCGGCTTGATTTAAGTCATCTCTTACCTTTTCTACCTGCTCATTTACAGTTGTAGCTAACTCGCAGAGTGGTTCCGCTAGAGAGAGGGATTGAGCTAAGAGTTTAACTTGCGCTATAAGCGCCTTGTTGATTAACATCGCCTCCTTTTTGAATTCTTTTATCTGCGAATCTCCCTTGGTAGTCTCTAACTGTGCTGTAATTTGAGCGATATGCTCATCCTTAGTCTTCAAAGATTGCTCATTTGCCGCTTTTAGTTGCTCCAAAGCCTCTGTTAATTCATTTTCTCTCTGGATGGCTGCCTGGTTAATCCTCTGTTTCTCCTCCTCCCATTGCTGAACCAACTGGTTATTTATTTTTTGTTGTTCCACTAGCTGTTCGCTTGCACGTACTGTCTCCTGTTGCTGTTCCGTTAATTGCCCCTCGGCTTGTATTGCCCTTTGTTTGACATCTGTTAATTCTGCTTTCAGTGTGGAAATTTCCTGGTCTTTAGTCTTTAAGAGAAGACTTACCTCTGATGCCTTGTCAATAGTGGCAGCCGAATAAGCTCCGGCATATTGTGACAACTTGGTCAAATCATCAGAGGGATCGAGTTTCTCCCTCCAGACTATATTGCCCATGACTGCTTGTTCGGGAAAGAGGGAAGGTTGATCAATCCTTTGTCTCTTTCTCGATTGCTTTACTACGGCTCTGTGCTTAGGGCTGTAGAAGACGTTCAACGGAGGAATATCTTCTACTTGGAGGGTGATTTGGTCACTAGGACCTTTTGGAATTATTTCCACATTTACAGTTTTAGGTGGGCCGCTGGCTTCGTTCAAAGCCTGAGATGAGTTTTGATCCTTTACACTGCTAGTTTTAGGAGTATTAGTATTCTGTGAGTCTTTTCCTCCACCGATAATGGTAATGAAATGCTGCCATTCCTTTTGCAGCTCAGGGTCTGTGATGACACCCTTGTCAGTATCGGTGGTGGTTTGTTTGGACTGTGACTCCTTTAACAGTTGTTCTTGTTTTTCCTTCTCTTGCTGCTCCTGTTCCTTCTGCCGCATCTCTTCCTGCTTCTTTTGCTGAATGTCTTCCTGCTCTTTTCTATGCCTATCTTCCTCTTCTTTTCTTAAGTGTTCTACCTTCTCTTTCTTTAAGAGTTCTTCTTGTTCTTTCCTTACACGCTCTTGTTGTTCTCTCTTCAGCTTCTCCTCTTGGTTTTTCTTCTGTTGTTCCTCCTGCTCATTTTTTTTGGTTTTCACTATAGCAGGGGGTTCTTTCTTTGGTTGCTGGCTAGGCTTGCTTGAAGATGCTGCTTGGGTTGGCATTATTAGGTCTAGGGGCAGAGTTTGCAACCTCTGCTCCCTGAGCTTGTTAAACTCAGATAACCCTTCGTCATTATATCTTGTCTTGGCAAGCTCTTTAGCATGAACTATTGATTCAGCTGAGGCAAAAACATCATTGAACATATCTTCTTTGTGCTCAAATGTTGATAATTTAGCATGTTCGAGAGCGGCATATGCATATCGGTTTGGATCATATGCTCTATTCGGAATTATAGGAAGATTTAGAGCTTGAATCTTGTTGGCTTCTTTTTCTGCATGTTTCAAGTCATTCAGGGTAAAGACTCCACATCTTAAAGGAAAAGTAGGCCAGCCCCTCTTCTTCTCTTGCTTAAGAGTCTGTGTGGTACTCTTAGCTGTAAGTTGGTATGAAATTTCCCTTGCTAGCAGCTTGTCAGGGACATATAAGGGGAGGACATGGGGATTAGCTTGGCTGCCATAGACTCTGACATTAGTAAAATATTCTTCCCCAAACCAACTACCCACCGCAGGCAAATCAAAAGAGGCTAGGTAGGATATCCTCGGAATAGGTTTATCAAAAATTGCATAATATACAGGGACCATGAAACCATTACAAATTTGATATAAATGATTCTTATGGGATGACTTCCACATCTTGCGATGGTAAATATGGATGGGCGAGGGGTCCTGTGTGGTCCACCTCCAACCAAGAATAGGGAATTCGGAATTAAAACACAAAGTATCTAAAATATAAGCGTTGTAGTAGAACGGATGAATTTTCCTCTTGCTGACTCTGGTTTGATTCCTAAATTCACTAACAGCAAGTGCAAGCTTATCCGAAAGGATAGTGGCCCAATCCATAATCCAACTGTTGACTGCCGCCTCCATGAGGGGAACCATTTCAATGGTGAAAATGGCAGAATCGTGCATACCCCATAATCTACACATCATTATAGCGGCATAACAATAAGGAGAACACAAAGAGGCGACTGAGTACTTACCGTTGGCTTCATGTTTTTGCTTATTTGGGTTCTGTCTCCAATCTTTGATAGGCTCAGACTCAATCTCATTCTCACTTTCAAATTTCTCCAGAAATGCGCTATTGTATACTTTCTCTGGCTTAGGAAAATGATACATTTGCCTCAGATCTTCCGGCTTAAACGACCCAAAAATCCTTCCATCCTTTGCAACGAAAGTCCTGTCTGTAATAGGGATTTCTTCAATTGCCCATTTGATAACATCAGTATATGGGAGCATTTGTTCCCTTGCCGCTTTCCTATGGAGGAAAGAATCGGCCAAGTCTTTGAGAGTGCATTTTGATTTTTTGAATGAATCTGCGGTGGCTTCCTCTATCACCTGCGTTGGTTTCTCGGCCTCTAACAAATCATAAGTTCCTTGCCAAGTTGTCCTAGCAAGGCCCGCGCATGTCGTGTCTGATATCAGACCCTTCTTACTGTTTACTACTGCTTGTGGCGCAGCTGGTGGATTGATAACACCTGCAACTTTCTTTGACTTTTTACCCATTACGCCCGAATTGCTTTGAAAAACTGTATTCTGCACAAAGAGACGATTTTGGCGTAATACAGAGATAACAGTAACCCACAGTTGATAGTAGAAAAGAAAGAAGAACGTTGATATACTTCGCTTTTATTAAAACGGCGCGGAGACGATCTATAGGAAGATCTGAGGGTATGGATTCATTTAAGGGACCGTATAGGACCTGCCACCTTATAAATGCTCATTAGTCCAATATTTCGTCGAAAGATCTTTTAAATCATGCAATGGGCGTACTGGCGGCTGAGAGGGAATGATTATGCCTTAACTATCATTAAATCGAGCTTTCCAATCACTTTTAACGGCTTTTTGTTGAGAACCGTGCCTTATCGCATCGCATCGGGCGGAGGCGCATGGCTAGTTTTAACAATACTTTGAATATTGCCGATCGCCGATTGCGATATCGCATCGGCGAAAGGCATATGTGCATTAAGGGTTCAATAGGGGGGCCGCCAATCACCGATTGCGATATCGCATCGGCGAAAGGTATATGTGCAATGCTTGCAGTACAAAGGGGATTGTCGATTGCGATATTGCCGATAGCTTTATCGCGTCGGGGGGAAGCCTTTTGATTGTTTAGTGCATCCTTTATGTTATTGCGATATGCGATCTTGCGATCGCTTTGTCGCGATAAACACATATTTGCTTTATTTCCAATTTTTTAAAGAGATGTTGCTTTTAAAGGTGATTTTATAAAGCGCTCCTTTGATTTGTTGGAATTTCACAAAGTAAGAGTTTTGACATCAATTTTATTTTAAGAGGGACCCATTTCATATTCTAATGCTTTTGTAAATAAAAATAATATGAAATTGGGGGTTGTTTGCAAAGCACAACAATTGGTGATTCACTGGAAGAACCAGTTATCTCTGAAAAAATCAAAAATACTTTAAAACTTTTCTGAAATAGAATTTCAACTGCAAGGAAAATTCTGATATAACTAGGCATCTATGTATTCTGAATACTACAAAAATAATTTTGATAACTTCCTCATTTTGATAATTTAATATTGATACATTTAAAGTTTCAAATAAGCCTTGATTGGTTTATTAATAGTAAAAATAGGAAAGTCTGTCCAAATCAGCTTTTATAGTATATTCGCCTGTCATAGGTAGAGCCTCTGCTGCCAACAAACGTTTATAGTCTCGACAGGGATACCTTTTAACCATGTAATTGTCCTTTGTCCCATCCAATCAAGAGTGTGATTATCAGAATGAATTTAAAACATATTTTCATATTTTGTTCATTTTCCTTTTTTCTTTGAATTCTTTTATAAGATAAAAATCCATTGCCCTGGTTTGGTGGCCAGCTATTGACAATGCCACTCACTGGTAGTAGTCTAGCTGAACAAGCTAGCTCGTGATGAGACTCCTTGTCTTGAGATTTCAAGCCATTACCTTGTTTTGGTAGGCAGTATTGGTAATGTCAATTAAGCTACTTCCCTATGAACGTAGTAAGCAGGCTTGTGATAAGACCTCTTATCTTTAATATCTTTATATTTTAGAATTACACTCTGAAAAATTATCCTCTTTAATGAATGGGGTGGACAATCACTTCTTTGAGAATTGATGGATGACAGGTTGGGAGTTAAAGATGCTGATATTGAATCGACTTCTATTCCTAATATTAATGACCTTTTGGGACCAATTTGAAAACAGAAAATGACCCTCATTACTTTTATGCTCTAAGGAGGAATTGATCAAACTTAATCTGTGATTTCAGGATACAATGATACCTAATTTCCCATAAAGTATTCCTTTTGATTAAAAATTCTATTGTTTGAAAGCAAGTACTTATGATACTTCTGTGAGACAACTACTTAAGTGTAGTGAATGGTTAATAGAATATGCCTTAAAACTTTATTTTTAAGAACCTATAAACTAAGAAATCCTACGAAAGTAAAGGGAGAAGGGGTTACCTCCTCAATTGAAGAATTTTTTAAGGATTAGGCCATTTACGGGGAGGGACTCCCTCACACCTGTTAAATCTTGCAATAGAAAGGTTGAATGGCCTATTTTCTCGTAGATCTGAAATGGTCCAAGCCACAACTTTTGGAACTTGGTGTGTTTGCCTTTGTCCTCATGGGCTTTATCCCATTTCAGAACTAAATCGCCAACTTGGAATTGTTTTGATCCTGATGAGGCTGAATCAAAAGCTGCTTTGATGATTTGCTGATGCTTGGCATGGGTATCCTTGGCCTTGTCTCTCTCTTCTTCTAGCTTTAAGATTTGATCATATCTCAGCTGAATAGAAGAGGAAGGAGCTTGTTCAATGAACTGTACTAAGGCTAAAGAGGGCAGAACAAGATTTGCAGGCAATATTTCTTCCTTTCCATATACAAGATCGAACGGAGAGGTTCCTATGGAAGCCTTCTGAGTTATCCTATCAGCCCATAATGCGAAGACCAATGTTTTATGCCAATTCCTATGATTTTGTTCAATTGTTCATTTGATAATTTTCATCAGATTCTTGTTAGTGGACTCTGCCAAACCATTACCTTGAGGATAGTAATTAGCAGAATATTTTAACTTAAATCCTCTCTTAACAGCAAAATCAATCATAGAGTTGCCTAAAAAATAAGAAGCATTATCAAATACAAGAGCAGTTGGAACACCAAACCTGGTAATAATGAATTGGTCAATGAATTCAATGATCGCTTCAGAATTTGCTGCCTTCAAAGGGACCACCTCAACCCACTTAGTGAAATAGTCGGTAGCCGTGAGAATATATTTATGCTGCTTTGAAGAAGGTGGATTAATTTCCCCGATGATATCCAGTCCCCATTGATCAAATGGTTGTTCAATGTTAACTGGTTGTAAAGGGAACGCTGATTTTCGTTGTCTTCCACTAGCGGTTTGGAAATTGAGGCATTTCCTTACATACTCGTGGGTGTCTCTAAAAAGGGTTGGCCAATAGTATCCAGCATGAATAATCTTGTGAGCTGTTGTGTCAGCTCCAAAATGTCCTCCTGCTGGTCCATCATGTAACTCCTACAACACCTTTTGAGCTTCAGTTTTCTCAAGGCATCTCAGCAAAATGGAATCATAATTTCTCTTAAAGAGTAAATCATCAATAATTGTAAAAGTTTTTGCTTTTAATCTAATGGCCCTTTTGCTTTTGTAAGATAAATGAGGAGGAGCATGACCATTTTTTAAATAAAATATCAAATCTGCATATTGAGATTCTGAATCAGTGACACTTATCTGATTGATTTCTTCAGTTGGACCAGTGTCGCTTGATTCGGGAATGTTGGAAGCTCCTACCAATATCCTGCAAAAACCTTGGCCTCTAACAATCTTTGCTGGCCTGATTTCTAAGTCATATTCTTGAAGCGTTGTAACCCAGTTTTCTCTTTTTTCACCCAATTCTTTTTGTAATAATAGTTGCCTGACAGCTGGGAAAGGAACTATCACTTTTGTGTGGGTTTTGAGGAGAAAGGGTCGATAATGTTTAACTGCTTTAAACACAGCAAAGGCTTGTTTTTCTACATCAGAATAATTCAATTCGGCACCCTGAAGATTTGAGCTAAAAAATGAGATAGGTGCCTCCAAATTGTGATCGTTTAGTTGGGTAAGTACTGCTGCATATGAAGAATTTGATGCGATAGTATACAAGGTGAAAGGATTAGAGAAATTTGGAGTGATTAAGGAGGGGGCGTTGATAATGGATTGCTTTATTAAATCAAAAGCTTGTTTTTCTATTGATCCCCACTTAAAGACTGCATTTTTCCTAATCATTGTCTGAAGAGGCAAAATAATTTCAGAAAAATCAGGTACAAATCTTTTAACAAAATTAATTTGGCCAAGGAATGACTGCATCGATTTTTTATTATGTGGGAATGGGATCTCAGAAATCTCTTTGATCTGATCAGGATCAATATAAATGCCATCCCGAGATACAACAAAACCTAGGAGTTTCCCTTGATCAAGAGCAAAGAATGACTTTTTGGGGTTTAGAGAGATTCCATACCTTTTACACCTTTGAAATATCTGGTTTAAGTCATGTAAATGATTGGACCTCCTTTTAGAAAACACAGTTATGTCATCTAGATAGATGACTACTGATCGATTAATTAATCCCCTAAAAGCAGTATCCATAGCTCTTTGGAAATTCACTCCTGCGTTTATAAGTCCGAAGGGCATCTTTTGATAAGCGTATGTCCCCCATTTTGTTCTAAATGTTGTTTTAAGTTGGTCATCAGGATGAACCAGGACTTGGTTGTATCCTAAAAAACCGTCTAGAAAAGACATTAATTCAGAACCTGCCACTGATTGGAGTATTTGCTCCATAGTAGGCAATGGGAAGTTGTCTTTCAAGCTTGCTCTGTTTGGATTCCTGAAATCAATACAAATTCGAATGTCGCCATTCTTTTTCCTGACAGGCACCATATTAGAAACCCAATTGGAATGTCGGACTGGAAAGAAATCTTGGCTTTAAGGAGTTTGTTAAGCTCCGTCTTAATCTGGCTTTCCAAGTTTGGGTGAATTTTCCTTAACTTCTGATGAATGGGTTTTTGATCGGGAAGCATTGGAATTGTATGCTGGATAATAGATGTGTCATAAGTCTTCAAGTCATCATATTTCCAAGCAAAAACGTGTTTATTCTTTCTTAACAGTTTAACAAATGCTTCTCTTTCTTGTACAGAAAGTCCTAATCCTAAATTGACATTCTGAGGAGTCTGCTCAGTACCCAAATTTATCAATTCAAACCCTAGGGTAGAGCTTTGGATCTTTGCATTAGTTACAGGTTTAAACCTGTCTTTTATATCATAAAGATCTTCAAGTTTTACCACAGGTTTGGGAATTGAATTTTCTTTAGGTAATTCTTTTAATTGAGAGTCCTGCTCATCTTCTTCAATGATTTGGTTGTTATAGGACTTTTCAGAAGTTAAGAATTGTAGGATATCATTATCATGATTAAATATTCTCTAATTAGTGATGTTATTAGGAATTGAAGGCCTGAAAATCAACTCTACAGAAAATCTATCTGGGCTGTAGTCTTCTGAGGGTAGGAGCTTGGAGGCTACATTGGCTAGTAAGTCAGCAGCTGAATTTTGGGACCTAGGAATGGAAGAAATGTTAAATGCTAGAAAATGCGAAGTCAAGTCTTGTACAAGCGATTGGTAGTGCTTAAGGTGATTGGAAAGGCAATGGATTGCATTTCTAACCTGCTTAATAACAATTTCTGAATCGCCAAATACTTTAAGATATTGCACTTTAAGGCCGATTGCTTTATATAAACCTTGAACTAGGGCCTCATATTCGGCTGTGTTATTAGTGCATTCGAATTCTAACCTGCAAGATAGCATTGTCTTTTCTCCATGTGGACTAACCAAGATGCATCCTGCTCCTGAGCCTTCAGAAGACTTGGAGCCATCAAAATACAAAGACCAAAATAAAGGAGTATTCACATTAATATTTACAGCTTTCTCATAATCATTAAAACATCTAGACTTATCTGATTGCGAAAAATTTTCAATTTGAGATGTGAAATGATTAACTGAGAAAGGGGAAGGTTGAGCAACAAAGTTGCCAAAGAATGATTCTGATGAATAGTTACCCAAAATGTTGTTGTTGAAAGCTACAGGATGGTTTTCTTGTTCGAAATCGGTAACTGTATGGGTCATATGTTTTTCTCGGTCTATCTTTATTTGATTTGGCTTACCTTTATAAGGAAGCCACATGTGTGACCAATCAGTAGAAATGTACCCATGTAGTTTTTCGGACCAGTCTCTGCTCAAAATCAAACCATAAAACTCAGGTATATCGGCTATAAGAATGTCAATCCTTTGTACTATTCTGGGGTCAGCCGACAACCTGATGGTTACAGAATTGATTTCTCCAACAACCTGTACCTTAGTTCTGTCTAATTGAACAATATGGATGGCAGACTTCTGGGGCTCTATGTTCAATTTGGAACAAACTGAAGCTGGCATTATGTTAGAAGGTGCTCCTGAATCAATTAAACAGTTGTGTAGGTTTCTATTGTAGATTTCATAAGTTAAGAGAAATGGTGGAGTATGAGAGCTTGACCTGTCCCCGATTAGGATTGAATCTGTAGCTTCAACCATACCTGGAGGGGATTGACCTGAATCATTAGCAGCTTTTGAACTAGGAAGGGGAGTAGAAGGAACAACATTTAATTCTTTAAGAAGTAACTTT
>APFE030065972.1:250484-287259 GCA_000404065.3 Pinus taeda | reverse complement strand
CTCGCTTGAGATGGAAGTTGACCGTGGTAGCTCTTCTGTGTTGATGTGTAGTAGGTGGATCTTCGCTTCTCCCTATATATCTTGTGGGGGTTGTTGTCCTTGTGACTAACTGGTTGCCATCTTGATGGTTGTCTTGCGGGGTGATGTTACGAAGCTCTGTTAGAGTTGTCGGGGTCAACCAATCCCGAGTGACTTGGATCTTGGCTAGATCCACATGCACTCTTTGCTCATCAATAATGTAGCCCGGGTATTGGACCTTGTCCATGCTAGAAGACTATTTTTCCAAGTTAGCACATAGCTTGTGTTGTCGTAGAGTGTCGAGGACCTAATGAATATGTTGCAAGTGTTCTTCCCAACTCTTGTTAAAGATGAGGATATCATCCAGATCTACAACCACAAATGAGTTGGTGAAAGGTTGCAAGATATCATCCATCGTCCTCATGAAAGTTGTTGGGGCATTTGTCAAACCAAAAGACATGACCAACCATTCAAAGAGACCCTCTTTGGACTTGAAAGGAGTGTTCAACAACTTAAATTCACATTGTATATGCTTATCCATGTGGGTCAGACGTGTATACAGATTCCCTCTTATTGTTTACTACAATCAAACTGCATTTTATCCTTTCAGATGCACTCTCCCTCTTCTCTTGGTATCAACCTCTCTCAAGTGTTCTCATGTGTATTTCAACTTCTCCTACTTTGTCTTATCTATGCTTTGAGAAAGATAACTAATCTCCTCAATTCTAGCAATTGTTTTCCCATATCTTAGCAACTAATCGCCTTAATCCAAGCAACCACGTTATCTCAAAATAATAAATAAGAAAAATAATTTATTTTAAAGGTCACAACCATGCCATGCACCAAATTGTTGTATGAGAACCCCTTGTTTGTTGGACAAGTGACCCACCTTCGCGCAACGATTTGACTGCTAAAATGTGGTGTATGACTAATATTATTACAAATATACTTCACTAATATTCTAGAATATTTCATTTAGATTTTTCAGTCTAGGATAACATTGTAAAATTGAATTTGACTTTTATTACAAGATAGTCCCACTTTTACTAAGTGGTCACTAGAAATTGTCTCAAATTACTTCTCACACATCCACACCTAACCTATATAAGAAGCTCTTGCTTAAGCTATATGTCTCAACACTCCTTCTTAATGAGGAAGGAATTCTACACCAATCTAAGTTTGACTCTAAATGTTTAAAGCTTCCCTTTCGCTAAAGACTTGGTCAAAATATCAACTACCTACTAATCAACGAGAATATATTGGAGCTTCATTGCTCCCTTATGAATCTTGTTTTGAATAAAGTAATATTTGATATCTATGAGCTTGGATCTGTCACAAAACACCAAATCCTCAAAGAGTTTGGTATAATGTTGATTATCACAATAAATCATCGTGGGATCCAACTCTTCATCAAATAGACCTATAATCAACTTACAAATTCAAGTGGCTTCACAGATCCTTGTATTAGCAACCATATACCTTGCCTCTATCAGACCAAGTGCTATGGAAGTATGCTTTCTACTGAACTATGATATCACCATTGGCTTGAAGCTAAAGTAGCATCCCAAGGTGCTTTTTGTATCGACTACACTTCCTGCCCAATTTGAGTCTGTATACACTTGCATATTCATTTCTCCAACTCCAAGGCATCTCAAACCATACTCCATTATATTCCTCAAATATATGAAAACAATTTTTTCTCCTGCCTTGACCTCACCATGATTGACTCAATGTATTCATTACAAAAAATATATTTGGTCTAGTACTGATCAAATACATCAATGAAACTATTAGCTACCTGTACAATGAGGGACCCACCAATTTTGAATCTAAATTTGTCACCTTCTTTAGATTGGTGATTATAATACCCTAGTTTTGGCTTTAGACTAATAGTGTATATTTGAACACAACGAAGGGTTATACAACATATCTATGTAATGGTTTTGAATACTAATAATAAAATCATCTACAATATCACCGATTGTAGATTGACAAGAACAAGAGTATAGTCAACTACGACCCCACAAGGGTGGGATAGTTAGAGAGGCTAGACCTTTTTAGTTTATATTTATACCCATTTTGGGAAAATAAGAAAAAAATATGGTAATGTGAACCTCTTAGGTGAGGCCAAGTGGCACTTTGAGAGCATGCATATTTAATCATACCTTTTTGGTTGTTTGGGGGTCCAATTCCTTCATCTTTATTCACTTCGATTGTGATGTTTTTAATTCCCAAAGAGAAGAAGAATTTTACAAAAAACAGCTATTTTTGTGGTTGTATTTTAATCCCATTATTTTCCAACTAATAAATACTTGAGTTATTGAATGCATTGGTATTGTTGGTGAACTTGTGCATAAGCTTAGAGTCTTTGGAACTTCTAGTATTGATATTTCCTTACTAGTAGCACTAGAGCCTCAGAGGGAAATGCAATAGCCTGAGGGATTGTATCGTAGAGAAAGGGATTCCTTTCATTAGTTTGTGCAGGTTGAAGGGGAAATATAGCTAGAAGTTAAGATTGCCTTTCAAATTAGTTAAGTATATTGGCAATTGTGACTGTTGTGTAAATTGTATGAATAGAGAAAGGTTCAAAGCCAACTGTTTGTGAGAGATAGAATTGGCATAGGCACCCATCCATGTGGTATCATAGCCTCAACTTGGGGGTGGCCTGTTGTAGAGAATTATGCTCAACAGAGCCTTTAGTTGGGTGCAACGTCCAACATTTGCAGTTAGTTGGCGAATCTTTCATTAAAAGATAAGTGCTTCATGTGTTCTCGTGTATTATTATTTTTTGTTGTGATATTAATGGTTATAATTCTTTCAATGATGAGTATGAGTGTAAGCAATTTCATTGAATATATTTATGTGTCTTGGCATTTGCATGAGTTATAGTATGGTATGCATGGTTTCTTGAATTATCTTGCATAACAAAGAATTGTATCGTAGAGGAAAAACTATAATAATGTGCTTTAGGTAGGTATTTGGTGATGTTATGGATTGTTATTTGAACAGTGGTTGCAACTCTAGGGCATTATGGGCCAATACCAAATTTAATTTTTGTGTGGAGACTAAACTAGGGTGCCTTGGTGGTTAGAGAAATCATTTATTGATGTCCTTGAATATTTTATTTATTTTTTATTTTTTGAAAATTATGGAATTTTTCGTAATTGATGATGTAGTAAGTCACATAATAGTTGTTTTGTGGGTGGTTAGGGGCTTGTGGCATGAGGTGGCTAGCCCATGTGGTGATGTCACTAGCGAAAAAGCTAAACGAGGTGGAAAAAACTATAATCAGTTTCAAGCGTATTGGGTAGTGGTTTCAGGAAATCCCCCAAATGGCCCAATGCCACTACATGATTATAATGTGGCACAAAAGTGGTATCATGTTTTCGAAAGTTTGGGGGAATTAAACTTTTTCCACCCTAGCCTAATACCCATTGGTTTAGGCTGGGTTGATCACCACCATTGGACCATGTGATCAAACAAAGTGCATGTTGGGCACTGTAGGATGAGACCAATGACCATTGATCTCGGGGAGATGAATCATCATTGTTGATCATGCATGCCAAAGCCAATTAAAGATTGAGTTTCAGGTGTATTGAGTATGGGAGTGGCATTCAATGCTCCTATCTTATAAAGGGTCTCAGGTATTTCCATGTGGAAATAAGGCACATGGATCGAAATGTAATTTAATGAATAAAAATAAACATAATATAAAAAAATAAAGAAGAGGTAAAGTAACGAAAAAAGGAGAAATGAGAAATAAAGGGAAATAAGAAGGCAGAGAAGGAGGCTTGTTAATGATAGGGCATGTAAAGGTAGAGGAGAGGACTTGGCATGACCCCAGCGTGCCACATGGAAATCAATTCCATATCAAGACCTTGTAGATAGGTAACATCAACAATTTTATGGTAAAAGTATTGTCAGACTAATCTATGTGCATAAATTAGGACATAATATTCATATCAATCTAGGTGCTAGTAAACTTAGAAGTACATTACAATATGTAGGGAGTTAGGCTAGATTGATTGTCACTTGAAAATGAACTATTAGATTATGCCTAAGTGATACAACTAAGTGTTAGTTAATTTATCAATATCTAAAATCCTAAATTAAAAATAACCAAGGGAGCAAGCTCAGAAAGCATGAAACAAAACTCTAAAAATCAAACCAATTCAAGCACACTTATGGGAAAATGAAACACACATATGCTCAAAATTGGTTGAATGATGAGGCATGCATTGGTGTCCTAGATTTTGCAACCTTATTGGTTTCCCAAGGTTACGATGGTTGACTCTTGATCTTGTACATTGTTATGTACTGTTGGTTTTGAGAATACCACACTAAATGAAATACTTTGAAATGGAAATTGACAATGATAAAATAAGTCCAATCTGAGGGACTTGCATGCACTAAGGCCTTTCCAAATTTGGCGGTCACTCTTAGTCTTGTACAACATCCAATAGTAGGCTCGTCTTTCCATTCACTGTCTAATCTATGAAAGCACGATCTGATCTACAAAAGCACAAAAAATTAATTGTCTTCAAACAATGCTAGTTTTATGAATCAAGACTGCATTAAGGCCTTTTCTCTCTAGAAGGAAGAAGAGATGGTATATCCTAATCTGTTATTGAATTCAACTCTCATGGACATAAACTAATCTATGATATCTTTGCTCATGAACAATGTTTAAAAATAAAGATATGGACAACAAATAAAATAAGTATACACAATGATCAAAATACGTATGGATAATCAACAAGGTAAGCATGGAAAATGAGCCTTAAAAGCTAGTTATGGGAAGTTATGAACATATCAAGATAGAAGTATGAGTATACATAGTGTAACTTGGGAAAGTACATAAAAAGGAAATATGCTAGCATCAAAATAACATGAAAATATATGCCAAAATATAGTAGATGACCATTAAAAAGAACTAAGTGTGAACGCTAAGTGTGGGGGCTTTCCACTCCAAGCAAGCACACCTATTGAAGAATATTAGCTACAACAACTCAAAAGCTTAATTTATTAATGAAAAAGACACAAATAGAGCTACAACATAGCTCTTAAAAGTCTGAAACCAAAGATCTCGAAACTGAGTTATGAAAAATACAAACTTAGTTCAAGTCTTCACACACTTGGTATCTTTTATACAAATTTTTAAAACTAGAGGTGCTATGAATTCTCATGCCATAAATTAAAATACTATTGAAAGCCCTGTTTGGGTAAAATTCCATGTTTCTAGGCACTTGAAATGTGATCTAGTCCCTAAAAACTATAACAAATTTGATTTTAGCTCATTATAAGGGATTTTCTTCAAAAGTGGCCTTGTTAACCAAGAGTTGACCATCCCTATATGGGTTGATTTTCAAGAAGTGAACATGTGTTTATCCATGTCTAGGTCCTAAGGAACAAAACCCATGTCTTGGATTTTTCCTATTGGTCCTACATATATTCAAACGAATGAGCATTAGTGAAAGAAGTTTCAATTTTCTGATAAATTTCCTGGTTATATTTTTCTTTAATGCACAACTTTTTTTTATTATCAAAAATTCATGATTTAGAAGAGGATGACTTGGATACATTTTTCATGAATTTTGGAGCCAAAATAAAGATAAAGTGGGAAAAATGAAGTATAAGGTGGAGATATTAAGCCATAAAAAACACCCAACATCTCCCCCAAAGTGAAGATGTTTCAAGTCTTCCTGCAACCAAAACTGTTTATGGATCTTTTGCATCTCATGCTACCTTCATGAGGGCATCTATAATGGATTGTGTTAGGCTATGAACTTCTTGTTGTTGATGTCCTTGTTGCATGAGTAGTCTCACCCTCGAACTTTGATTCTTTGATTTTAGTACCTTCTTATATTGAAAGCATTTATATGCCTATTTTGATATCATAATATTGTCTCTCTTGAGTTTTTTGTTCTCATTCTTCAATCTCTTATTTTCATCTATGATAATTCTGTGTTGGTTCTTCGTAATTTCATTTTGAGATTTCATATACCCTTCCAAGACTTCTATCTCTTCATTTTCTTATATTTATTTTGTTTTGGAATGACAGGGACCTTATCTTTGATTTCCTTTGCAATTATTCAAGCTAACTCCTTAAGATTTCCTTCGTCTTTAAAGTTTACCTCTTCCTCAAATTTAAATTGTCCTTCTTCTTCAAACTTTTCCCGTTTCTCAAATTGTACCTATGGTTGCTCAAACTGTACCTATGGCTCCTCAAAATGTAAATGTGGCTACTCCTCATATAGATTATATCATGTTGATCATAGTTGGTATCATGTTCCTCATAAGGAATTCATAAAGCTCCTTATAAATTGCATTGTGATGATTTTTCTTAGCTTCCACTTTTTGTCCATTTAGCTCATTGAAATAAACTAAGGATTCTTCACTATATTTATGAGCTTCAAATGTTTGGGGCTCGTACCTCACGAGTCACAACAATTAAAATTTCGTCAATTTGATACCACTATAAGATGACGTTTGAGTTCAAACAAGGTTTGTGATATGCTTAGTATATTTGTTTTGTTTATCAATGCTTGAAGAATTCAAGGCATTCTTGGTTGTGTTTTATAAACAAACCCTAACTTTATAATTCTCAACTTTGAAGTTGAGCTTCTTATGGTTGGTTCTTGTGTGACAACCACACATTTGTGAGTGCTAGTCCTTGTGTGACATCACTTCACCCTTCACTTTTCTCACTGTAGTGTGTGGTTGACCCTTAATTTGGCCTCTTTCAACTTGAAGTTGATTTGAACAACATAAAACCATCTCAGTGTATCTGGAAACAAAACACATATGGCATATTTCTCCCTAAAGACATGCTAGTATGCAAATAAACAAATGATTATAGGTTCTCAAGGTTCCCATAATACACTTGATCATCCATTTTCTCCCAAACTACAAACCATTTCCCATGAAAATTTGTGAGGTTGTTGGTATCATCTTAATGATTCTACTCACCAAATTTCATAACCAATGGATGCATGAATATCAAGAAAAATGCAAAATGGTGGTAGATTACAACAACAATTTTTCACAAAATATGAATCCATTTAACTTGAAACTTTTACTGCTTATAGTGCATCTCCTACCAAATTTCATGACATTTTGATTCATAGATTTTCAAGAAAAATATAAAATGGTTCTATGTGATGGCCACTGGTTTCTTGAAAAATACAAATAAGTTTGACATGAAATTTGTTGTGGTTATTCACCTCACATTAATGCAACTCTCCTCCACATTTCATGGCAAGAGGATATATTGTTTTGGAAGATATGAGAAATTTAATTTATGCACTATATATAAGGAATATGTGGTTGACTGCAACTTTGGCCTTGAAATATTTGTTTTGATTCAAGCTTTGAAACCCTTGCTCTATGACTTTGTGATTTTATGGCTCTATGTAACCTTTGTGTTCCTACACTATAAAAATTTAATCACCCTTTTTATAGTGGTGTCTTTAAAATTTACTTTAAAATAGATTTAAAAACATTGTGTAAAGAACTACATTCTTCATGAAACAAGGTATGTCCTTGTTCATACGAAATTTTTTAAGTTGTGAGACAATCTTGGCAAGGAAAACCATACCTGATTCAACTTGAAATCTTAACACTTGAAAACTTTGACTTGAAACTTCTTCCTCTGGATTTTGTAAGTTTGTAGTTCTTTTAAGATAGAGCATATCTTATTGTCAATGTTCTTTTCTTAAGAAAGCAAGGTATTATGAGAATTGAATTGAGAATACTCGGCTCTTAACACCACAATTTGAAACATATCTTTCTTTATGTGAAAAAATTATTGAAACACAACTCGATGCACTTCTTTGTGTGCAATCCATACATTTTGAATGTAAAACTTCTCTACAAAATTCTTGAGAAAATCTCCTAAGTATTTTCAGAGTGAAAAAATAAATTAATTTTGCAGCTTTAATAGAAAGATGGTGGTCAACTAAAACAATTGTGCCAACCGGTGATTTATCATGAAGATTAACTATTGTTTCATGTTCAAATATCTCTTTCAACCAATTTGAAACACATCTTCCTCTTGTATCTTATTTTATGGAAATTTTATATGCATTTAAGTTTTAGTCTATTGATTTCACACAGATTTAAGAAGTAAAATTCGGTTCAAGTATTATGAGGATGAGTCACTTTTAACATGCATTTACCTTGTAGCGTTGATGTAAAACTCAGATTGTGCTGCATTTACATGACCAACTACAAATTTAAGAGGGCTTACCTATGATTTTGGCAAGCTTCAAAACTTTGTTCTTAGTATTTTCCAACCTTTACCATTAGTTATAAAGCTTTCCCTCATTTTAGAAAACATTTTTGTTCAAATTTGGTTTTGAACTAAAAATGTATTGAAACATAGTTGGTTTCAACACATATCACTTTTGTATGCTTTGACACGAGCTTTCGTTTTGAATTTGCTTAGATCAACCAAAAAAATTATGCGCAATACCTTTCTTATAACCTTGGTCTCACCATAATTGTTTTTCATTATTGTTGCAGATGGCAATGATTACTCGTTTTTCAAAGTTTGAGCATTACTCTCATAATGATGCTCTTTATATGACTTGTAAAACAATCATTTCATTCTATCAAACCTTTGTTCATAAAGCTATCTCTTCATTTCAAAACAAGGACTTTGATTTTATGAGAACCTCTTCATTGCTTATGCACTCTTGTAGGTTACCATTTTCCTTAAATTTCTTGTTCTGATAGGTTACCATTTCCTTTGCAAACATAGCATTCCCGTAGGCCACATTTTTTTTAAAACAAGGTAGTGTTTTTTGTCATTCTTATGGACTTTTTTTTATGGAGTATAGTTACCTCAAAATCTATTATTTCTTTTGGCATCTTATAGACTATAATTTCTCTTGAAAATAAGACATTTTCCTTCTAAACAATAGAGCACTATTCCTCTTAAAAACAAGACATTTTCCTTATTAAAAATATAGCATCATTCCTCTTAGAAATTGAGGATTCTTTTATAAGCTTATATTGGCTTAAAACAAAACACTATGTCTTCTCAATTATGAATACCACTTCTTTTAAAAATGGAAATTTTTATGGTCTCCAATGACTAAAAAATAGAGCATCATTCCTATCAATTTTAGAGACCTTCCTTCTCTCAAAGTCAGAGTACCTTTGTGTCAAAACAAAATATGCTTATGTTCTCGAAACAAAACATGTTTTTTTAAGAATAAAATAGTGTTTGTGTTTAAAAAACATAGCAAACTTATAATGCAAAGTATTCCTTTAGTCCTTAAAAAAAAGTATCCTCGAAGGCATATTTTCTCACAAAATGGAGCATCACCTCTAATACAAATATTTATTGCACTTCTATAAAGCATTCTTGTAGTATCCATTTTGAAACTTGTTTTTCTATGGTCACAGGATAATATTGAATTTTTTCTTGGTTGTCAAATAAGATGTCCTTAATGCTTTGCCTTCCCACAAATTTAGATGGTCTATAAATGCGATTAGGGTTTTGAAGGTAGAATGTTTGATTTATAGGCCTAGGTCAAAAGCAACAAGATATTTAGGTTACAATAAGTTTTGTAGAGTAAGAAATGAAAATAATGGCTCATAGATGGTATTTTATTGTTCTTTTTCTAAATGAAATTTTTAATAAATTTTGAAAGCATTAAAAATAAACCTTACCAACTTTTTATTCACGTCCTTTGATGTGAGGGTTGTCCTTCTTTCTTTGGCTCACATTGGAGTATTTTACCTTGAGATTCTTACTCTTAGCATTGAACGCCTTCTTTCTTTGATGAGGCTTTTGTTTCTCTTCTTTCAATCGTTCATTATCTCTCTTCAATTGTTCAACTTCTTTTACCAAAGCTAGATTATGTTTTGAAAATAGTTCATTTTGAGCTTTGAAATTTGAGCATACATTACTTATGAATTCTCCAAAAGTTGTAATTTCATTGAGCATAGAAGAAAAATTCATGGTTCAAAAACAAAATTGTAATTATGTTGTCTATATTCTCGAATTTTCTTCTTTGATTGATGTTATTGTAGATGAATTAACTTGTTAATGATTTCTTTGTCATTATTAGGTGTTGTAATATCCCCTCCTGTTTTGACAAGGTAAATATATGTACTTTCGATTTTACGTTGCAAAGTCAGATATTTTTTACTCATAGGTTGGTGAGCCCGCATATTTTATTATGTGGCTTGCGTGCCCATGTAGTTATTTTTATTCATGTTTTTGGGTCATTATGCCCAACATTGTAAATTTGTACATATTATGATATTAATAAAACAAGCTACATAGTAGCGAGTACCTGCCACCTAGTTTAAATATAGTTAAATGAAAGTAAAAGGTTGAAGATTTGGCGAAATGGAAACCTATATAAGTGCACGCAAAACCAGAGACCAAAATGAGAAGGAAAAAATGGAAAACAAGAGATTAGGAAAAAAATGGGGCTATATTTAATTATCAGAGGCAAGTTATGCAATCTATAAATTGTAAAGATTTTGATAACAAATTGTTAGTTATTTTCCCTTTATTAATATACCCCATTTTATGATGCATTCATGGATAGCAGCGAATGACGACTATTCAACTGTTAATTTATGATAGGTTTTCCTAGTGACAAAAAAAAAAAAACCTAATGTGGATTTGGAATTCTTAGAGGTAAATTATAAATTTTAAAGATGGATAGTGTATAAGATTTTACATATGATTTTTTTAATTCTCTATTTTGGTCTCTTTAAAAATTCTAAAATGTAATTTAAAAATGAGAAAAAAACCTATATTATACCATAAACAAAACAAAAAAATATTACGCAAATATTGATTGTTGAAGATGGACTTACGTAGTGTCAAATTTGAAGCAACACCATTATGGTGACTTTAATCAACAAATTTTACTCAACTTTGAAACTAATAAACAATGAGAAGTTGTTGAATGTGAACTAGATTGGTTGACGTGCATAATTAGGAAACCTTATGGAGTTCTTACACAATGGAACTTTTATGTTGAGAAAAATTTGATGAAACATTTATATTTTAAGAGGACATCAAATATAGCTAAATTAAAGTAATTTTTTTTTTTAAATAACAACCAGTTGATAGTTACTAGGATGACACATGTGTAGGTGAATTTAAGGATTTAAATTAAATTTACTATATACGGTTCCCTTATTCTTCGCATAAGACATGGATATGATATTCTACTACTAACCTATAATTCCCTTTTACTCGTGATTATCATGTACAGTTACACAATAATATTTTCTTATATTTTATATAAATTTAAATTAAAATATAAAGATATAATTAAGGATAATATTAAATAAAAATATATTAAATTATTAAATTGTTTAATTTGTAAAATATATCATTTAAAAAAAATAATTAAAATATACTAAATTTATATATAAAAATAAACTAATTTTATTAAATATAATTTAATTATTTTTAATAATAATTAAAAAAAATTAATCATTTAATTAAAGATTTAATTTATAACACTTTAATTTTGGATAAAAGAATTAAGCTGAATAAACTAAATATGTGAGAAAAATGTTTTTTCATAAAAAAAATCATGAATAAAATAAATAATTATAGCAATT
The DNA here is from genome assembly GCA_000404065.3 of Pinus taeda. Classification (NCBI taxonomy): domain Eukaryota; kingdom Viridiplantae; phylum Streptophyta; class Pinopsida; order Pinales; family Pinaceae; genus Pinus; species Pinus taeda. The sequence continues at coordinate 275,640 of APFE030065972.1, read as the reverse complement.
TTTTATATAGAATTAAAATTATATTTTGAATAAAATTTTGTATTAAATATTATATATAAATATTATAATTAGATATTATTAATATATCTATAATTTCTTTACTTAAAATTTAAGTAATAATTAAAATAAAAAATTAGTCTATTTGTATATAATTTTTTTATTGTTATTGAAAATATATTTTTATAATATATAATTATTTTGAAATAGTATTGAAAATTTCATAAAATATTGAGATATATAATGTCATTAATAAGATCTTATTTTAATATTATAATTTAATATACATTTTAATTTAAAGAATTTTCAACAACATAATAATAACCTTTTTAAATACTAAATATTATATAAGGTATGAAGGTCGGCGGAGGTGGTTGGTTGGCAAAGTCAGACTCGTAAAGACGGTGAGGTCTTGTGCTCAAACTTGAGCGAGGGCGTTGACTAGTCGCGGGGATACTTGCTTGGGCCAAGCCCACTCACCTTTTAAGGTCGGTGGAGGCAACTGGTTGGTAAAGTCGGGCTCATAAAGACGGCGAGGTCCTGTGCTCAAACATGAGCGAGGGCGTTGACTAGTCGCGGGGATACTTGCCTGGGCCAAGCCCGCTCACCTTTTATCAAAGAGATTTAGAACAGTCGGTGAAGGAGCGCGTTGTGAAGGCGCTCCGTAAGCAAAGGTCACCGATTCTAGTCTCGCTGATACCAAAAATCTAGCATGGTTTCCGCTGGTGTGGCTCAAGCCGAGTGCGATACTCGGGTGACTTTGACGACTTAGATGCCCTTGAGTCGTGGCCTCTCAGCCACAGAGTAAGCGTGATTTTCAAGATTCACCCACTTATCAATCAAAAAAATATATATAAAGTATGTAAACATCATTAAATATGAAGTAATTCAAATCTAACGAATTATTTAAAACCCAATATAACACTCACTTTGATATTATTTTAAGCAAAGATAAACGTTGAATATGTTGAATTTTAGAGCGCCAACAACACTAGAAAATTACTAGTGTGTATTTTTTTATGGTATATTGAGCCACGAGAGACATAGAGTATACCAATCACATTTGTATTAAAATAGTCCACTAAGTAAATCAAATTTTATGAATTTTAACATATTTTTAATTCCAGCAAAATTTATACCACAAAAATACAATAATAATCCCCTTTTAAATATAAAATTTAATATTACGATTAATTTTGTTTCCATTAGTATTTCTAGTTTGTAAGAATTGTGTAATAAAAAAATTTGAAAGGAATTCTATAATTAAACATTTCAAGCACATGTATCACCAGCCAAGGAGCTCCCAACATGTGGCTCTTTGATGCCCACTCTTGTTGTAATGATTGCAAAATTTCTTCTTCCTCTAGACCTTCTTCACCTTCTTCCTTTTCTGATGTGGATAAGGGTTTTCATGTCTTGTCCTCTTCCTTACTACCATTCTTTTCCAACACTTGGTAACAACATGATTATACAAGCCACAAAAAACACATGGTTTTCTATGCCATAGGTTCTCCTCATCATTATCAATCTGCTTGTAATCAAAAGGAACTTTAGAATATTGAGACATTTTATATTTGCTTGGTTGTCTTTAGTGCATGTCTAGCGCGCCTTAGCTCTTCCCCACAATGCTCATTATCACGGGCAGATTGTGTTATGCTCTCAACATCCTCTTTCCTTGATGGCTTTGGAAATGGTTTGGAAGCTTCTACTTCCTTTGAAAATTCTTCTTCAATGTACCCCAATCTTCCAAATAGAGATAATTCCACCTCTTGGATGGTATTCACAGTGCCTTGGCCATTAACTCCTAGGCCCTATCCTCCATATCCCATCTTCTTCATTAATCTCGAACCAATGCATGTAGTGTTCTTTTCAAAAGCACATAAATCATCATCATCATATGAAAATGAAAGTGTAGAACTACCAACATTGTTTACCTCAAATGTTGATTCTGAAGAAGGTGATAATGGCTTTGCTAAGCCTTCATTGTACTTCAAATTTTCCAAGGCCTCTTCCGTGACTTGTAATTGAAGCTGCAGTCTCGCTGCTTCTCTTCTGCTTCTTACAGAAGTCTCCTCAATTCAACATTCTCCACTTGAAGGATTTCATTGATCTCTTTGTTTGAATGATTAGAAGATGATGAAGAAGAAGAATATTCTCCCGAATATGGAGATGGAGCATCATCCTCTGCCTTCTCTTTCTCCTGTTCCTCTTTTACCATTTTATATTCATGATCTACAAGCAATATGTCTACCATATTTTCCATCCTGTAGAAGGCCTTGTAGAGATCTTGGTTCTTCTCCATTTCCCTTATTATTGCATGTTCAATCTTGCCCATGATGACGTTCACAATCCTGGAAAAAGGGTCCAAGTACTAAACCAACGACAATGTTGATAGAAGAAAAAGTTGGATCGAAGGGTAAAGAGCACAATACAACTTTGTGTCTCATATTCAATATTATTGAATGTTTCAGGAGAAACTACAACAAAGGCTTTGTGGGATATGTTAGGGGCTTTGTATCAATCTAAGTCCTTGATGATAAAAAAAAAAAAAAAAAAAAAAAAAAAAAAAAAAAAACGATATAACCTGAGGATAAGGGATGGAGACTCGGTGATAGAGAATTTGAATGGATAAGGGATGGAGACTCGGTGGTAGAGAATTTGAATGTCTTCAATATTGTAGTAAGTTAGTTACTATCTATTGATATTAAAATTTTAGGCGAAGATAAGTGCATCAGTTTGTTGTGTTCTCTACCAGACTCATGGGATAGTCTGCTTGTTGCCATAGGTAGCAATACAACTACCTTGAAATTTGTTGAAATAGTCTTAACCTTGTTATCAGAGGAGATGAGATAGAAAAATATGGAGAGCCAAAATGGAGATGCCTTGTCTATAAGAGGATTGTCCCAGAATAGAAATAGAAATAATTCCTTAAGTGGGAGATATAAATCTAGAGGGAGATCTAAATATCTAGGAAAATTTGTAAAAGGTATGTTGAAAATGCGGAAAAGAATGGCACTACAAAAAGGACTGTAGTTCTAAAACTCCTAAGAAAGGAAACGAATTTGATGATGCTCCTTATGTAGAGGCAAAATCCACCTCAAATGAAGGTGGGAATTTGTACTTAGCTTCTTATTCAAGTACTCATGTAGATCATGAGGCATGGTCTATTAACCCAGGTACATCATATGATTCTTAGAGGGACTAGTTTTGCGAATATGAGAAATATGATGGTGGTGATGTATTCTTAGGTGATGATAGCAAGACCACAATCATAGGATGAGGAAAATTCAAGCTAAATATGATAGGTGGAAGGATCATAACACTTACTAGTGTTCTGCACATTCCTGAATTGGCTAGAAATCTAATTTATGTAAGCAAGATGGATGATGCAGGTGTAAAGACAATGTTTGAGAAAGATATTTGCAAGATGGTTCAAGGGGCATTGGTATTGATAAGGGGAGTTTGGATCAAAGCTTTGTACAAGATTCTAGGTAGTACTATTATTGATGGGTGAAACAATTATGTCGTTCTTGAAAGTGGAGCAAAAAATCTTGTAGTCTCTAGTGAAAAGACTGTGCTATGGCATCAAATACTGGGACATATTGGAGAGAAGGGATTTTGGATATGACATGGTAATGTTATGGTGAAAGGTATGTCTAATTTATCTCTAGATTTTTATTTCTGTGAACATTGTGTATATGGGAGGCAGAATTGAGTGAGTTTTCCCTTTGGTGCGAAGAGGGAAAAAGGAGTATTAGAGCTTGTGCACAATGATGTGTTTGGACTTGTATTGGTTCCATCATTGGGTAAATTTGTGTACTACATCTCATTTATGGATGAATTATTAAGGAATACATGGATATATTTCCTTAGGAATAAATCTAAAGTCTTTGATACATTTAAAGAATTTAAGGCTCTAGTGGAAAATCAAATAGAGAAGAGAATCAAGGTGGTTAGGATAGATAACATTGGAGAGTTCTACAAGAAGGAATTCAAAGAGTTTTGTAATAAATGTGGTATAGAATGACAAAAAACTATTCTATACACACCTCAACAAAATGGATTTGCAAAAAGAATGAACAAGACACTGATGGAAAAGACAAGGAGCATGCTCAGTGGTGCTAGATTAGGGCAAGAATTATGAGCAGAGGCAACATTACTACATCTTACATGTTTAATAGATCACCTTCATCAATGTTTGAAGATAAGACTCCACATGAACTATTGACTAGTGTGGAACCTCTCTCTCTCTTCTTATGGTATTTGATTGCGGTGCGTATGTACATGTTCTAAAGGAGAAAAGAACCAAGTTGGATAGTAAATTTGAAAGGTGCTTCTTTATTGGGTATAAAGATGGTTTAACAAGGTTACAAGTTTTGGAACCCAGAAACAAGGAAGGTTGTGTACAATCGAGATGTGGTATTTAGATAAGTAAAGGATGCCATGAGACATGAATTCCTACCATCGGAAAAGGATCCAAAGGAGATAGTGTTTGATATGAAGAATGAAGATTCAGACTCCATAGAAGAACAAGAATAAGAAGAAGAAGAACCATGCACTCTGGTTTTCAGGAGATTAGTTCGGGAAAGAAGGAAACAACGAAGTATAGTCCATCAGATTTCTATTCAATTTTTTCTTTTTCTATTATTCATGATGATCCTCGAACTATTAGGGAGGCAGTGGATTCAAAGGATGGAAACTCTAGAAGAAGGCCATGGTTGAAGAAATGGTAGCTTTGGACAAAAATGAGGCTTTGGATATAGTATAGTTGGCGAACAGAAGAAAACCCATTGGCAGAAAATGGGTGTTTAATAAGAATATTAATGCAGAAGGAAAAGTGGAGAAATACAAATCTCGGTTAGTAGTGAAAGGTTATTCCTAGGTGTTGGGAATTGATTTTGGTGAAATTTTTTCTCATGTTGCCAAGTTAGCTTCTATTATATTACTTTTATTTGTTGTTGTTGCTTTTGATTTTGATGCAGAAAATATGGATGTGAAGACATCATTCCTACATGGGGATATGGAAAAGAGATTTACATGAAGTAGCCAGAAGGCATTGCAATGAAGGGTAAGAAAAGACTGGTGTGCAGGTTAAAGAAGTCTTTGTATGGGTTAAAGCAATCACCAAGGGTGTGGTGTAAAAAATTTGATACATATATACATGGACTTAGCTTCACAAGGATAAAATAAAATCACTGTGTATTATAATTACTTGGTGATCATGTTATTTATTTGGTCTTTTATGTGGATGATATGTTGCTAATCGGAAATGACAGAGAAATTATCCACGATGTGAAGACCCAATTGTCCTCTAAATTTGACATGAATGGTCTTGGTTCTCTAAACTTCATTTTGGGCATGGAAATTAAATGAGATCGGGCAAAGAGGAAGCTATGGTCAAACCAAATGAAGTATGTCGAGATAATATTACAGAGTTAGAAAATGAAAGATAGTAAATTGGTGAAGGTTCGTATTCCCGTAGGTGTAAAATTATCTACAAAACAATGTCTTGAGACACAGGAAGAGAAATAGGACATGTCCTGTGCTCCATGTGCAAGTGCAGTTGGTAATTTTGTGTATGCAATGGTATGTGTGAGACTAGAATTGTACATGAAGTGGGAGTATTGTGTAGGTTTATGTCAAAATAAGGGAAGGAGCATTGGACAACAAGGTTTTTAGATATTTGTGTGGCACTAGTGATTATGGTTTGTGCTACTAAGGAAGACCATGGTTGGACAAAGTGTTGGACGTACATGGCTTTTTTTATGCAGGCTGGGCTATAGATCCGAACTAGAGAAGATATACAAGTGGGTATGTGTTTAACATATTTGGAGGAATAGTTAGTTGGAAGAACAAGAAACAATTTGTAGTGGCACTTTCAACTACAAAGTTTGAATACATGGTAGCAATCATGCAAGCAAGGAAGTAGTTTAGTTGCAGAGATTATGTTCAGGCATGGGGATTGAGATAAACAAGTGTAATTTTCTTGGCAAAAAACCCGACTTATCATAATCACTTTTGTGAGGGATATGGTTGAACACAAAAAGTTGTTGGTAAAGGTAGACACTTTGAATAATGTTGTTGATGCATTGACAAAGTCGGTGAGCACTAAGAAGTTTTCTTGGTGTAGATAAACAATGGGCATTGTGGCCCTAGACCGATGAATGTGCACTCCTATAGCCCTCTGTGTGCAAAGAAAACAAGTGGGAGAATGTTGGGTATGTGTTATATTCTTTGTGTGACTAACACCAAGCTTTGTTAAGTTATGTTGGGTGAAGTGGGGGGAGGTAGCCCCCCTACATGGGGTTTGGGGCAGCGTCCTGATATCTTTTTACGCAGACCCAAGGATGGTTGGGTGAACCTAAGGATGGATGTGGTCCCAAGGATTGGAGGAAGACCTACCCATGGTTTTGGGCAATGATGGCTTTTCCCATGGTATTTTGTAGATCCGGTCAAGGGAACTATGATTATGTTCTAATCTAGGGTTAATGGATTGGGGTTTATGAATGCTTCGACATGTATATAATGTATTGTAACATTGAAAGGAATGTAATGAAAATTTAATTTGGTTTTCATGATTTTGGGTTCCAAGAGAAAAATCTACGTATGTTTTATGTTCTCACCATTGTATACTTTTTTGTTTTTTTAAGAATTCGTTGGCAAGTGATTTCTATATAGGGTTAAAACCTTCATACTAGCTTCCTTTTCAACACCACATCAATGGTTGAGCTTGGTGACATGGAGGGTCACCGAGACAGGGCCTCCAATTCCAAGAAAAGACCTAGCTCAAGCTCTGGGAATGTGTTAAGTCAGGGTTTTGATGGTTGGATCTTGGGCTCCCTTGGCCATTTATGAGGCCTGAGGGTCTATGATGCAGTGTGAACCTAGTTTCAACATCCCATTTGACGATTTAGGATTTCATCTCTAAAGGTTTTGGCACTAGTGAAGGCCTTTACTGGACAAAGGAAATTCTTGTCATAATTTCAGTGTAAGATTTTAACCCCTTTAATTTGTTGAAAAATTTAGGGTTTTGGCATAAACAAGATGAAGAAGGTCAAAATACAATTCTAGTGGAGGGGGAGGCCAAACCTTCTAGTGCCAGATCTTGTTCAAGACCTAGAGGGAACCCTAACAATTCAGTCCAGAATAAAGAGGGCCAAGCAAGAAGTCTCACTACATCAAAAAGGAAAAACAAGCAAAAATTTCTTTGGTGTTGGGTGTAGATATGAGAATGCAAAGGGCAACGAAACTCACCGAAATTTTTTTTATTAGGCATGTTTAGGGGAGGAGATTCCACATGCAATCCTTGAAAAATTGAATTTCTCATGATGTGGCCTCACACACCAAACTCCCATTGGAGGTAGGGTTATTGGCCAAAGGATGGATTCATTTGCAATTTGCAGAGCCAAAGGACACTCAAAGGTGCATTCAAAAGGTATGGCTAATTGACTATTCCATTACGCTCTTTCAATTCTGGATGCCTTTGTTTGATGCAAGGAGGGAGAGGTAAGATATGGTGTCGCTATGGGTGTTCCTACTAGGCTTGTCATTAGCCTATTGGGATGATAAATATTCTCGGACATCAGAAACTTGTTGGGTTCCTACCTAGGATATGACTCTTAATATCGACATACAAGATACCTAATTATGGCCAAAATTTTGATTAAATTGGACCTGAGATTAGGGATTCCTGATGAAATTGAACTTGGAGAAGGGGAGAATTACATACAAGCTCTGAACTAGGAGGGTAAAGCCTACACATGCAGGAAATGTCACCAATATGGTCATTTGTTAAAAAATTGTAATCTCTAGCAACATAATGAGGATTTAGATGACAACCTTTGTATGGAGGACTCTATCCCTTGGAGTAGGATGCCTATGTCTCTTGGGGAGGACATGGAGGATTTTCCAAAGTCTATAGAGATGGTCCCAGATGCAATACACTCTCCGGAGTTAAAAGAATATTTGCATTGGATCGAGCATCCTTTAGAACTTTTGGAATCTCATCTGACAGGTACCCTTCTTCTATCAATTCCCTTAGTATCCTCTATTTCTATAAATTATATATACTGCTCTACTTCTAGTTTCAATGGGGTTATGGGATCCATGGTTTCTCCTTCTACTATGAACAAGCCCTCTTCCCTCTCCTTTATATTGTCCCAAATCCCCTATCATTATCCCTTTTCGCATTGTGATTTTTCCTATTTGTCTATTTCAAATTCTAGATCTTGTTCAGAATTCATGGGTGGTTGGTTCACTTTTTATAATCTTCATCCTAGAATACACGAATCTTGTCCATACTATCCAAACTTGGCTTTGGGAAAACATTTGTTGACAAGTCCTAAGGGAAAGGCGTGTGGTAGAAAATCTATCTTGACAAATGCCAAAGAAAAGGCTAGGGCCGACTTGGTAGCTAGTAGAAAATCCTCCATACAAGGGGTGCTTAGAGTTATGTCAACCCCAATGGGGATTCCCTCATGAAATTTATGCCATTCAACTACAGGGGTCTTGCAAGTCCCCACAAAAGACTTTCCTTCTAAAGACAGACCAAGTCTAGCAATCTAGAGGCTATTTTTCTCCAAGAAAATATGGGAGAAGGAAATAGTGTTGTCAAGTGTCTTGAAGGTCTCTTATGGGGGTGGAATTTTCTGGGCTTAGATGCCTCAGGTCACTTTGGAGGTCTGCTAGTGGGCTGGAAACACTGTAGTATTCAAGTCTTAAATTCGTGGAGTATTGCTTCCAGTATTGGATTGGAGGTATTCTCTCATGAGACTAGAAACATCCTTACCCTTATAAATTTGTATGGCCATTTTCAAAATCAGAAGGTTTTATGGGAGAATAAATTTCAAAACCAATAATTTCAACATACTCTTTGGTCATAGGAGGAGACCTAAACTTTTTGTTGGGAGTTGTAGAATCCTGGCGTGAAGGCACAATTCCAGACTATTTGGCAACCCTTTTTCTTGTACAAATTTGAAGGATGCAAATTGGTAGATGTGGAGTCGGTTAAACTAGTTTCCACTTGGAGGAATAAAAGGGATGGCCCTAATCGGGTAGCCAAAAGACTAGATCATTTCCTTTTGGTAGAGACGTTGATTGAAATATTTCTTCTCATCAAACAATGGGTATGGGTTGGGGGGGATTTGAAGCACTCCTTGATTTTATTGGAAATGAAAGGGGCTTGTATCAAATCTGCCATCTCCTTTAAAATGAACTATGTCTGCCTTAAAGAGGAAGAGTTTGTAGCCCTATTCCAGGATCATTAGATTCCCTATGTTCCTTGTGCAGGTGTATCATGAACACAACACTTCAAAGAAAACCTAAAATTTATCAAACAAAAAATGAAAGTATGGGATGCAAACAAGAAACAAGAGGATGCCCATACTCTTGTGGAGATAGAAAACCAGTTGCAGGCCATTACAACTAAGGAAGAGGAAGATTTTAGCTCTATGGAGTTTAGAGAAGCCCTTTTCAGCCTGGAAAAGAGGAAGCAAAAGATTTTAGAAGACCGAGAGGCATAATGGAGGCTCAAAAGCAGGGCCATCTGGTTTGACTGTGGAGGTGATAACATAAAGTTCTTCCAAGAATATGCAAAGAGTAGTGTTGTTGGGAAAAAATGACCTCATCAACATCAAAGTAGACCACCCGATCAAAGTTGCACTTTCTCTTCTCAAATACATACTTCTTCTTCTCTTGGTCTCCCTCTCCCAAGTGTTCACATGTGCGTTTCAACTTTTTTCCATCTCTCCAATCCTAGAAACTAATTTCCCATATCTTAGCAACTAAGCTCTTTAATTGTAGCAACCACCTTATATCAACAATGAGATGTACAACTAAGATTAGAATAAATCTAATTCGCTAATGTTCTAGTATATTCATTTAGATTTATAAGACTAGGAGAACATGGGAAATTTGACTTTCAATTTTATTACAAGATGGTATTCTTTCCCACTTTTACAAAGTGGTTACTAAAGTTATCTCAAACTACTTCTTGCATGTTCACACTTAACATATGCATGAAGGTCCTACTCGAGCTATATTTCTTAACAATTCCTTAATACCACTTGTAAGTTTACAAATGGAAGCGTCAACTTTCTAATGCCATCGATCCATCTACCTCTAGGGGTAAGATTAAGAAGTTGGTACACAATCCTTTCAACTTAAGATAGATTGGTAGTGTTTGTGATATGTTGTGATGTTGGAACAATGCAACCAAACTAGTCACACTTTGACAACAACGATCGGTGAAAGCCATTATAAGTACCAACTCAATCAAACATAAACAAATCCATTAGATAGGGAGAATTATTAGTCTTGGTAGATGAAGGTTCGCATACACACACACATTTTAAAATAACATATCCAAGGGAAACTGCCCAATCACTTCCTCTCATTTTGAGGATGATACCCAAGGTAAATCCTATATTCTTTAGGGCATAAGGAAAAGTCATTGATTCATGAATAAATCATATATAGCTCATCAATAATCAACTCACTACGGGAAGACATGTCACAAAGCGAGATTTGAACCTAGGTGGGGAGGGTAACAATTTCTCCTTGCAATTGCTTGAGCTACACCCAATTGAAAATATACATATATACATGTCTGTGGGTCTATATGCATACAAAGATATAATAATGATGTATATTGAATCAAATGGAGGGATCATTATAGCTCAAAAACGTCAGAAAAACTATGGTTAAACTTGATCTCATCGTAACATTAGAGTATTCAAGAATCAAAACCATGGATACACAACAAAATGATTTATGTATGAGATGATACATATTTTACAAGCTATAATACAAGGTTGTTGTTGTGAAGCAATGACCAAGATGACTCAAGTAACTAGTAAACTCCTATAATTTTTATAAATCATTTTGTTGTTTCTAGTTTTATCAATCTCATACATTTGACACTCTAGTCGTATCTAGACAAGTAGTCACTCTCCTTGATCTATTGAACATAAGAAGTACTACACCAAAATGATATATCAAGTTTTGAGAGTCATAAATGAACTAAATGTTGATGTATCGAATGCCAAATGGAGAGTGGGGGAGAAAATTTTAATGCTTCAATATCACTTGCAAGAGTGTGAAGTGCAAGTGGTAAACTACTAATACAATTGATCCATCAATCTCCAAGGGTAGCACTAGGAAGTTGGTGCATAATCCCTTTGATTTAAGAGAGAATGGTAGTGGTTATGATATGTTATCATATTAGAGCATTGCAATTGAGTAAGTCACACTATCAAAATCATGATGGGTGGGAAACAACTGTAAACAACAAACCAACCAAGCTCAAGCGAATTTAGTAGTGAGAGAGCATACTTGATTAACATGGTAGATGAAGTTATTGAATATCATTGTGGTATACTAGAGCCTAATTAATAGAGTGTGCATATTAACTTAAGTGTGATGCTAAAAAGACATAAAAAACAAAAAGCATGAAATAAAAAAGAACAACCCAAATAGATAAGAGATCGTCTCTTAAAAGCACTCACAGAATATATATAATTTTAAAGTCATGGCCAAGCTAGATACCAACTTTGTGTATAAGACCCCCCTGTTTGTGGGACAAAAAACTTGCCTCTACGTAATGATTTGACTACCAAAGTCTAAAAAAGTGTACATAGTCTACCCTCACTCTGGATTTGAACCTGTGGACCTTTTATGAGGAAGCACATGCTCTAAACCTCTAGGCCTACTCAAGCTATACGCATCATAACAATTTATGTATAAGAAAACACATTTATACATGTTATAAAATAAGGTTGTTGTGATGAAGTAATGACAAAGTTGAGTTGAGTTGTAATAAACTCTCATAGTTCTCATAAATTAATTTGTTATTTTTAAGTTGGTTGCTAAACTAATATAATTTAGTGTCAAGTTTGATCATCTTTAGGAATCTAAACACTAAACTTGTGTTGACCTTGCTAAAGAAAAAATAAATAAGGAAATGTAATAAGATGAATGTTAATATATCAAAAGTGCCACGTGATCAATATTTAACATAATCTTTGTGACATATTGGAGACAACATATAAGTCACAATTGAACAAGGAGGTAAGAATGCAATGAGTAGGATGCATATGTAGAATAAATTATGACATATCTTAATGAATAACACTTTTGGTCACACTAAAGGTTGGGCAGAGCACATAATAAACTAGAATTTGCCATTGTGTATCAATATTTTTAATGGCGTAATGAAAACTACATTTTTTTATAAACATTAACTTGAAACTCGAAATCCTTTTGACACACATAATAAGGTATTAATTTCTTATTTTTCCTAATTCCTATTTTTCTAGTATACCAATTGAGTTTTAAGTTATTTTACTAATGATGAATTGTTTAGCTTTATTTCGGTATTAACAATGCAATTTCGGTACCTGATCTTGGTTGGCATATTTGCACCCTTCCAAAAGAAAATTCTTCCACATGGGTTGTAAGCCATAGATTTTAAAATAATTGTACACCATTCAGATCACACCCATGTTGCACGTGTGAAGCTCCAACTCAAAAAGATATTATAGGTCATAGTTTCTACACTTTTGACTTTGGAAAATCCGAAAATTCTGAAACATGGGTTTTGTTCCCAATATAGAAAATTAGTTAAGCCTAACATCATTTTCCAAAATTCAATATAGTTTGAAAGATACACTTAGTTATTTAACACCAATCTTACCCAAAATGCACAGTTTTCCCAAATTACCCAAATTTGAGGAAAATGAAAAACCAATGGTCCAAACAATAATGTAAAAGAATATCATCCATTTTAAAATGTATTTAAATTATTTTTTGAGATCTATTTATAATTTGGGGAAGAAAATCACCCAATCTTGCCTTGTAAATCACCATTTGTTATCTTGAATGTATTTCATTGTTAGGCAAATATGGAATTGGTGGATTGGCTTTAATCCACCGCAATATTCCTCTTGTACAAATATTCAAGCAGCTTAGACTATAGTTGGGGATGTTAGCCATTCATTCATGTAACAAGTCGGGGATATATAATTGATTAAGAGGATCATTATGGCAACAAGCTAGTGCACTTCCCTCTTTATAAACATAATTGATTTTCCATCTAATGAACGCTGCTTGTATATGATATTTTGTGTATCATCTTAGTATGATTTAATTGTTTTTGGTTGCATTAGTTAGGTTGCAAAGGGCCCCTCAATCCTGGGTAATGATCTGCCCCATTATTTTTCTAGTTTAATTTAGATTAGCTTAATGAGTTGCCTCTTCATCTTGCTAGTTTGGTTCAAATTATTTAGATTGTTTTTCGTGCCTTTATCTTAGCTTAATTCACACTAGTTTAATGCTTTTCCTTTTTATCTTAATTAATTTCACGCTTTTATAATTTATTCTAATGCTTTGTCTTTGATTTTAGTATGCGAATTCAAGGGACTAAAAGTCAGAACTAGAATCCTTGCTCCTCAAACCCATCATGATATTGAGTGCATGAATGTTGTCTTAGAGAAGTGAAAGGTTGTATTCTAAAGCTGTGCTAGGGGGTTTGAGATAAGGATTGGCCAAACATATTTTAGTCCCAATGTGTTTTCCAACATTTAGTCTTTCCTTATGCTTAGGTTATTCAATTGCTATATTTGATTAATCAGTAGTTGCCGGTATTAGATTAAATTAGGCTAGATTGAGCTTTAATCCTGAATATATTTTGCTAGCATCTCTAAGTAATACGATCCTAATTCGATAATTAAATGTTAAAAATATAATACATATATAAAATCCAAATTTAATTTCTTGTTTTCACCACCATAATTCGAGAGGATGCCATGTTAGCCTTGTAACTCATGGAAAAGGGGCTAGCCATGTGATTGTGATAAAGATGACTCTAGAAGAGTCCATATTGTGATTTTGGTTAAGAGTTGAGGGAGTCAAACCTAACCGCTAGTAGGTTATTGCATTGAGTTATAACCCGAAAACTAGGAGGAAAAAGAGTTATTTGTTTTTAAGTGCACTTGTTCCATAGACGAGTAGAGTAGTCGAGAGGGATAGGAAGATAGCACATAGATAGTATTTGTGAATTGCAGTAGCCCACGAGCCACATGCCTTACTTGTTTGTACTCATAACCAAATTATATTAAGTAAAAGAGAGCAGAGCGACCTCACCTTCCAATTGAGTTTTCTCCTAAAAGGGTTTCCAAGGATATATCTTGTGTCAAATGTGTTTTGTGAGTTTTTATTTCATTGTTCTTTATTTTTTGCATAAATTTCCTCTTTTTTTTTAGAGGAAATATCTAGGCAGATCCACCAGAAATGATCACATCCTGTCGACTTATTAACAAAGACTAACCCCAAGGGCATCGAGGAGAATTAGTGATTTGAATGTTGGGAAAACTTGTTAATGCTATGCAATCTCCCTCATCAGTATTAAAAATGTGTGTTTAGGATCGTCTCAAATTAACCATAATGTGAAGGATTGTGTCAAGTATTATGTGTATGTTATGAGAAAATTATGAGATTAATTAGCTATTTAAAACACATATACAACAAGTAAAATGCAGAGAAGTAAAACACAACAAACTCATAACACAAAGCTAATAAAGGATTTCACCCCTCCTGGGCTACATCTCCTTGGACCTGCTTCAATGGTTAGGTCCTCTTTGGATTAATGGTAAATTCTGTGATTACATGAACCTACAATGATCCAATTCCTTTTAAACTTGATCCATTGGATTCAGAAGACTCAAAAACCCCAAAAATGACTTTCTAAGCTTTGCAATTTGACTTTAGCTGATCTAGGATTGACCTCCTCTACTGGTGGCCCTAGGCTTCTTAAAACTTCAATGTAGTAAAATCATGTACAAAATTGTCTTTCTACCTTTTAAACATATTCCATTGTGTTTAGAGCATCCAAATCATCTAGGAATGACTCTTTTTGAGCAAAAAATGGTCGAAATATGCCAAAGTTATGGCCTGTTCAACTTTCCTTAGGAAAACTCCACCAAAACTAGAGAAACTCCAGTTAACTCTGCCAAATTTGGAGTTAGTTCCAGATTTAGCGGACCTTCCAAAAATAATCACCAACTAAGTGCGACATTAATTAACGGATAATCATGGTTTATTACCGTTAATCCTGATTAGCACTTTAAATGCGCACGGTTAACACTAAATGTTAGTGGTTAAGTAGTGTTGGTCACATGTGGAGGGTTAATGTTACAGTTACCTCCCAAACTACCACTTTTAACATTTAAATAACATGTCCACCCATAACTATTAAGTCCGATCGCTGTGGTGTAGCGGTAATGCTTGGTGCTTGTGCAGGCGAGGTCACGAGTTTGACTCCCCAACCTGCCAATAAACTTTTATACGACCTTTGAGAGGGCACATGGCAGCGTCCGGGCTTGCCATGTGTCAGCCTCTAATTGGCCCATAAAAAATGCCGATGACTAATAATTTGTCGAAAAATGTCAAAATGTGACTGAGACACCTATGGTAATATTTCGATAATATTCCAAGGAATATTTTCTTTTACTGACTAGACTGTACGGATGCCTAGTCAGCATCCCAATCACAAAATTTTCCCTGTTTGACAAAACGGACAATAGGCTCTAACTTTCTCATACGAACTCCGTTTTGAGTGAAACGAATTGCATTGGGAAAGTATTGCCGATATGGACACGATCGTTCAGGGTTTGAGTGATTTTAAGCACTTTGATTTTTGAGAAAATTTTTGCCCCTAATCCACATTCCGATCACTCCTTCCCACTGATAGGATTTTGGACCCACAAAAGCTGATTATCTGATGAGAGCTGAATACTCTTTTCCTTCCCAAGTTCTATCAATTGATTCTACTTGGAAAAATCTCCATGACAACCACTTGGGTTCACTGACATGCCTTGCCTTGCAAATGGCTTGGCACTAACCAATGTTCTCCTTCTGCTACTGACCCAATCCAACACCTCCTGGCTGCTTGCTGATTAAACACTTTGTTGTACCAAGGAGATCCCTTGGTGCTTGGAAAGCTCGCTGATGGCCTTCCCACTGAGAATCATGTTCCTCTTTTGCAACACATGCATTCGATGCAAGCTTCTCCTTGGAAACCACTTTTCCAAGTTAAGCCCATCTAAGTGAACTACAACAATGAGTTCCAATATCAGTAATAACAAGAAAATAAATGACCATTATTTTACCTCCACGGTTCCAAATTCCACATCTGGAAGAATGCATTCGCCATCTCTTTTGCTTCTTGGCATCAACACATCAAATCACATTGTAGACCATTTCATATTTTACAAGGGTTGCAAATTTTTTTTGGCATTTTTGTCCACTTTCGCTTCTTGATTCCATCATCCTCTAGTATTAACATGCTGCTCATGTCATGATTAGAGAATGAAGGATAATCATGAGCCTCTTGCTCAAGCTTGGACCTTCCAAAATCCTGACATCTTGTCACAAGAAACACCATTAACCTTGAAAAACACTCATGCAAGAATATAACTTGACGACCTCTTCCTTTTGCTTCTTCAAAGAAACAAATGTCACATCATGTGAACATCGCCATGTACTCTTACTTCTTGGTGTATAAACCATCGACTAAACAAAAGTTGACAAAACATGCTTCTTCAAACCACTGATTTTCAAGTCAAGCAAAAACATGTAAAACAACTTGACGATTTACAACAAGAATGTCACAGTCTCATGAAACAATTGATCATATATCCCTTTCATATTTGGAGACAAAATCAACTCTTCCAAGTTGATATAACATACATGTAACAATCAATCGACCACACAAGCCGACACCCATGCATGTACAAATGATCAACATTCTCAATTTGACAACATACATGTAAACAAAGCAATCAACCAACACAAGTCAATCACTCATGCATGTTCAAGCACAATGAAACTATTAAAAATTCCACTGTTCACACACACAAACTCTCATGCATGTATAAAAATTCTCAACTCTCTCACAAGTACAATCAAAAGTACAAGAATCCCATTGGTATGTAAGAGTACTTAAAGAGCTGAAATGACCAAATTTTCTCCAATAAAGTGAGTCAACATATTCCACTTTCGAACACCTTCCTGGCGTAAACATGCAAGTTCAAGAATGCAACATGCATGCAAATTGCCATCTTTGCTGCATCTAAGTGAGTCAACATAACTCTACTTTTTCAACACCTTGCTTCATGCAATATGCAACATACTTTCAAAGAGAAAAGAAATGCATCCAGATAATAAGGAAATGCATCAATAAGGCAAGATTTGCATCAATTATCAAAATAAATGCAAGGCCTTAATTGGTTAAGAAATATAACCATCTTTTTCCTGCCCATTTCAATGGCGCTTCTTTCAGCTGCACTTCATCATGTGTATCATCCTAATCCACATCAATTATGGAATCCTCTTTTCCATTCTTTCCAAAATCTCTCTCCACCTTCTTCAAATGTCATGGATGACTTGTTGGATGCAAAGTCCAACACTTGTCTTCAAGATGACCATGCTTATGGAAATGAGTGCAAAATAATTGGATCTTCTTTTCAACATGGTTTCCATTATCCAATGGACCTTTGATTTTCTGTCTCTTTTGTTTTAAAAGTTTCCTGTGTATGGATATCCTCTTCCAACACCTTGAAACAATATGGTTATTCAAACCACAAAAGGAACATGCAAATTTTCTCCAAATCTTATGTGAAGATTTACCATGTTTATCATAATCAAAATAAACTTGATTAAAGGCAGATTTATACCTTGCAAATTCACCTTTGTCGCCTTCATGAGGAGGTGAATTTGATGAGGCAGTGGCTCTCTTGGGAATACCAACAATGGTTTCAATGACCTTAGAGCTTTCAACATCCTCTTGTTTTCCATTTCTACTGGTTGCATACTTATGAGCATCTTCTTGCAAAGTGGGTATAAAAATTTTGCATTCCTCATCAACACAAACTTTACAAGCTGAGGTAATGAACATGTAATAAAAGTCCTTCTTGGAACTCCTTCATATGCCTCCTTGGCTTTGGAACATTTTCCATCATGTTTTCCAAAACCAAGACCCAAATACCTGGGCCTTTCCTCAACAAAAATTGGCTCACCTATGCCTTGTGCATGTTTTCCTAACCCTTTACCTTCATAGCCCATATTCATCAATAATTTGGACCCTATTCCTCTAGTGTGTCTTTTAAAAGCACCAAAACATTCATTTTGAGAGGAAATTGAAGATAAAATTGAATTGCATACCTCATTTTCATGCACATACTTGGCTAGGGTTTCCTTGGCATCATGGAGTTGAATCTCCATCTCATGCATATTTTCAAGAAGCTCTTGCTTCTCCTCCTTCATGGCCATCAACTGCTCTTGAGGTATGGTGTTCTCCTTCATATATTTATACAAATATTGCACCATATCTGTCATAATGATAAGATTTTGCAACATCCTTGTATCAAAGAGTCTTGCTAAGGAATATGGATTAGAAACATCACTTGTTGAAGTTGCCATCACATAAACTTGCACATAGTTAAATTCTCCTTGCACAAATAGAAAACCAATAGCTAATTTTCTAGCTAACCTTGGAAAACCATCTCAAGGTTAAAATGAGCTAAAAATCCTCTGATACCAACTTGATCTCAATGTTAGGGAAACTCATTAATGCTATGCAAGCTCCCTCATCAATATTAAAAATGTGTGTTTAGGATCATCTCAAATTAACCATAATGTGAAGGATTATGTGTCTTTTATGATCAAATTATGAGATTAATTAGATGTTTAAAACACATAAACAACATGTAAAATGCAAAGAAGTAAAACAAAACAAACTCATAACACAAAGCTGATAAAGGAGTTCACTCCTCCTGGGCTACATATCCTTGGATCTGCGTCAATGGCTAGGCCCTCTTTGGATTAATGGTCAATTCTCTGATTACATGCACCTAAAGTGCTCAAATAGCTTTGTAACCTACTCCATTGGATTCTGAAGACTCAAAAACCCCAAAAATAACTTTCCAAGCTCTGTAATTGGACTTCAGCTGATCTAGGCTTGACCTCCTCTCCTAGTGGCTCTAAGCTTCCTTAAACTTCAACGTAGAAAAATCACATACAAAAGTGTCTTTCCGCCTCTGCAACCTATTCCATTGTGTTCAAAGCATCCAAATCACCTAGGAATGACTCTCTTTGAGCAACAATTGGTCGAAATATGCCAAAGTTATGGCCTCTTCAGTTTTCCCTAGGAAAACTCCACCAAAACTAGAGAAACTCCAGTTAACTCCACCAAATTTGGAGCTAGTTCCGATTTAGAGGACCCGCCAAAAATAACCGCCAACTAAATCTGACATTAATTAACGAATAATCATGTTTTATTATTGTTAATCCCGATTAGCGATTTAAACTCTTGTGGTTAACACTAAGTGTTAGCGGTTAAGCAATGTTGGTCACATGTGGAGGGTTAATGTTACGGTTACCTCCCAAACCACCACTTTTAATATTTAAATAACATGTGCGTCCATAGACTATTAAGTCTGATCGCTGTGGTGTAGTGGCAATGCTTGGTGCTTGTGCAAACAAGCCCACGAGTTTGACTCCCCGACCTGCCAATAGACTTTTATATAACATTTGAGAGGGCACATGGCAGCCTCCGAGCTTGCCACATGTCAGCCTCTCATTGGTCCACCAAAAATGCCGATGACCAATAAATTGCCAAAAAATGTCAAAATGCGATTGAGCCACTTGTGGGAATATTTTGAGAATATTCCAAGAAATATTCATTGAAATATTCTTTTTGGTGACTGAGCTGTACGGATGCCTAGTCAGCGTCCCGGTGACAAAATTTTTCATGTTTGACAAAACGGACAACAGGCTCTAAGTTTCTCATACGAACTCCGTTTTGAGTGAAATGAGTTGCGTTGGAATCATATCGCCAAAACGAACGTGGTCATTCAAGTTTTGAGCGATTCCAAGCAATTTGTTTTTTGAGCAAATTCTTGCCCCTAATCCAGATTCTAATCAATTAACCCCATGGTTTTCCATTAGCAATGTGTTTTTTCCATAAAATTTAATTTGCATGCATACACAATAAACAATAATCTACATATCTAGAAATTCGATGAAGAATAAAGCCTAGAAGTGTACATTTATGAATTTTTAAGTATAGTTTTATCAATTTTATTGTGATAAATTATCCAATAAAATATCCACAACAATTTATGGATCAACAATAAAAACAATTAACATTATGATAAAGATTATTCTCCTAAATTTTTAAATATACAATTATACTCATATATAAATATAAAAATTTACACCTCCACAACAAAAATGCAATTATATATAAACACATTAAAATTATATTCATAACACAAAATCCAAATTAATATGATAAATTTTGTATTAAAATAAAAACCTAAATACACTATCACATTTAAAATTAAAAAACATAACAAAATATTTACTGACTCATTCTTAATATTTAATATTCCATAATCCAATAATACAGCAATGTTTAATATTGTAACATAACATGAAATCATTCCCTTAAACTTTTACCCTTACCCTAACTCAAAAGAAGATAAACCAGAAAAATAATAGTTTGTTTTGTTTTTTTTGTTTTAGAAAAATAATAGTTTTTTTTGTTTTTTTTTGTTTGTTTTTTGTTTTTTGTTTGTTTTTTGTTTTTTGTTTTTTGTTTTTTTTGTTTTTTGTTTTTTGTTTTTTGTTTTTTGTTTTTTGTTTTTGTTTTTTTTTTTTTTTTTATCAAGAGAATATAATGGATCATTTTACATATATTGTCATGACCGCTAGGCGCAGGCATGGAAAAACAGCATCGTTTCAAAATAGACTGCATCATTCAGGAAGAAACATAAAACAGGAAATTGGGAGTGCATATGAGGATGAAAAAACATGGAAATAAACATAGTGCGATTTTGTGATCATATTGGGATCATTGACCGGGGAGAACCGCAGGTGACCGAGCATGAGTCGAGCCATCGCAGATGGAATCGAACAGGGAGCAGATGCCGGGCGTGATAGATAGGAATGGAGGTTTGCAAGAGTCAAAAATCCGACGATTCCGCCATCGCCAAATGTGCCAGACCGTGATGATGAGGAGAGGGCGGAGTTTGGCAGTCCGAGATGACCAACATATGAACGCCTCCTGAACAGAATTAAATAGAACATGAGGGAAGCAGTAGAGGCGTGCAAGATCGCGCCATAGTTCCTGGGACAGACAGCAGCTGAAGAAGATATGGAAATTTGTTTCGTTGTCTGATACACAAGCTGAGCAGTAGCTGGGACCGTGCCATGATCTTTTTTTGCAGGTTGTCCCAGGTTAGGTTCCTGTTGTAGAAGAGGAGCCAAGCAAAGAAAATCATGCGTGGCGGACAACCAGTTTTCCAGAGAGAAGAGGGGAAAAGCTGGGCATGAGCAGGAGCCATAGTTTGAAAGAGATCAGAGTAGACATCCTTGACCAGAATGGAGGTGGAGGACCCAGTAGAGGACCATCGGAGTGTGTCAAGGGACCCGCATCGAGCTATGCCAGCGGCCTGGAGAGAGAGGATTACCTGTGTCCAAATCGGCGCGAGTGTGGGCGGCAGACTGAGCTGTGCGGCAGTCTTCCAGGCAGGGGTGGCGCCATGCCATTTCTCGATGATGTGGTCCCATGTGAAGTGGCCCTGGTGATGAAGTGCGGCGGTGATGTGTTCAGGTAGGATAAAGCCGCATTTGGAGGCGATCGGATCCATGCCAAGGAGGATCTGTGAGCCGGTATGAATATGCCACTTGAGCTTGGAAATGAAAAAAAGTTCAACAGATTTGAGACTGCGCTAGATGGCAGAGCCCCCCCGAATGCCAATGACACCCCTGCGGTACCAGAAGAGGAGCGAGCGTCCCTTGAGGTATTTTGTCTGGATCATATTGCTCCATGGACCTGTTCCAAAAATGCCCCTGTGGAGAGATTTGCAAATGAGGGCACTGCCAAAGATGCATAGGTCCTTTAGGCCCCAGCCGCCCAAGTGTTTAGGGACAGCAATCCGGTTCATCCTGGCGAGATGAAATTTGGATCGGTGTTTGCTGCCTCCCCAGATGAAGTTTGCTGTGATATATTGAAGCTTCTTGATGATGCCAGTCGGAAGGTAGAACAGGTGTGCCCAATACACCGCGAGCTGCATTAGGACTGTCTGAGAGAGGATGACACGGCCAGCAAGGGAGAGGTGGCGGTATTCCCAGGCAGAGATACGGGTGTAAAAACGGTCAATGAGCCAGTCCCAGTCATGATTTGAATAGCCGGAGGGCTTGAGATGATAGCCAAGGTATCTGAGGCCAAGAGAGAGAGGGGCCGCTGTTATGTCAAATAGCTGGGCAACCCATTGAACCGCGTCCAAATCCACATCGTTATGGTATAAAATGGATTTGGTTTTGTTGATAAAGAGACCCGAGGCACAATGGAAGCGGTCTAGGATGGCCTTATAGCATATCCAGGAGCGTTTACAAAGCATGGCGAACAGGAGAACATCGTCCACGAAGAGATTGTGAGATATTTGTACCTGTCGGCAAATATTTACCGCTTTGATGTGTCCCTCGTTCACAGCTCTGTTGATGTGGAGGCTCAGTGAGTTGATTACAAGAATGAACAGCAGGGGCGACAGAGGGCAGCCTTGGCGCAGTCCGCGGTGAGCCTGGAAGAAAGGAGAAGGAAGACCGTTTACGATGACAGAATAATTGACATTTGAGAAACATGCGTTGATCCACCTAATGATTGGAGGGCTTAATCCGATCTTTGCCAGCAGGCATTCCAGAAAGCCCCAGTCGATGCAATCAAAGGCCTTGTGAAGGTCGATTTTCATAATAGCCGCTGCCTGTTTTCGGACATGAAGGGAGAAGAGGCATTCCTGAGTGATTGCCACAGCATCCAGAATACTTCGGCTGCGGAGAAAAGCGTATTGGTCAGTGGACAGAGAGGCGGCCAGATAGACTTTGATGCGTTCAGCAATGACCTTCGTAATGATCTTAAAGGTGATATTACATAGGGAAATCAGGCGGAAATCCTTGAACGTGAGGGGGTCAGCGTTCTTAGAAATCAGGGCAATGAGCGTGGAGGAGGTGTGCGGGTGGATGGCGCCAATAAGTCTGGAGGACTCAACAAGAGAAAGGATATCCGTCTTGAAGATATCAAAGAAATGGAGGAAGAACTCGATGGTCCAACCATCGGGTCCAGGGCACTTATCTTTTTGAAAAGATCGCATGATGCGAAGGAGCTCTTCTTCGGAGACAGGTTGATAGATGGAATTGTTTGCAT
Source organism: Pinus taeda (assembly GCA_000404065.3). Lineage (NCBI taxonomy): Eukaryota > Viridiplantae > Streptophyta > Pinopsida > Pinales > Pinaceae > Pinus > Pinus taeda. The sequence continues at coordinate 252,383 of APFE030065972.1, read as the reverse complement.
CATTGTCAAAAATGGTGGGCGCTAGCTCAATGCCCCACAGATAGTCCATGAAGTTGACGTTATCCCTGCGCTGGAACTGAGCCTGGAAATGGGAGACAGCCTCTCTGGAGATGTCCTGTTGAGATACAAAAGTGTCACCCTGAGCGTTCTGTATTTGCCAAATGGCATTCTTGGATCGGCGAGAGGAGGCAAAGTTATGAAAAAACTTTGTGTTTTTGTCTCCCGCGCGCAGCCAAGTGGCGCAGCTCTTCTGCCGCTAGAAAGCTTCTCGTCTCTTGAGGATAGAGGATCGCTTGCCCTCGAGCGACTGGATGCGGGATCGGCAGTCAAAGGTGAGAGGAGTGCCGGTGGTCTGCAACATGATATGGTCAATCTCACGTTGAATGTGGAGAAGAGCCCGACGGTCCAAAAATTTCCTCTCTGCATCCCATTTCTTAACAGAATTTTTAATAACCCAAAGTTTATGGCAGAAAGGCAGAGAAGGCCATTCAGCCGAAACCCGAGCCCAAGAGGAAGAGATAAGAGTGTCGAAGGCGGGATCCTGGAGATGAGAGCAATTGAATTTGAAAGGGTAGCCTTTTCTTCCGCCGCGATCCATCCAAGAAAGGGTAATGGGCCGGTGGTCGGAAACCATAATATTTACATTGGCGAGGCGAGGCATCCCCAGAGAGTCGATGAAACTCACATGTGCCAATATTTTGTCAAGGCGTTTTGCAATGAACGTATTACCAGTTCTGCCATTTGACCAGGTGGGCAGCAGTTCGCATGGGGCAATGTCAATAAGATTGTGACAGAGGAGCTCGTTCTTGAAGGATTCCGCCAGGGAGTGATGGTGTCTGCATGGGCCCCAGCATTCATTGGAGTGAAGAGTGAGATTGAAGTCGCCTGAACCATGGAGCCAACCACTGAGTGCATGAGCGGTTGGAGAAAGACCTCACCAGAGAGATAGGTCGTGCAGAGGGTGTTTGGGGGTCGCCCGCAGGGCGACAGGCGGGGAGCGTCCGGAAAAATTGATGCACTGGGAAGAACAAGGTTTAAGTAGGTGAAAGCTGAGGCGGAGGGTGTGAGGTTGAGAAAACGGGTGTCAAACAACGATAGTGAGCGTGAGGGAGAGTGAAACGTCTGTCACTGGGAGGATAGACGTTTGTGATTGCTGGTTGATTGACATGGGAGGTGCATGCAGCTCAGTGGGTGGGCGTGGTGAGGAAAAAGAGCAGCGGGTGTCAATCTTTGTTAACGGCGAGGTTTGAGGACGTAATACCTAAGAGGGAATGAGAGCCAACTGTCAACAGGGGTGAGGGCGTGGATGAACATTGGTTGGTCGCCATGGAGGTTGGTCACAGCTCAGTGGTCGCCCTATAATATATCACCAAATAATAGTTGCAAAGTAACTGGTCCCTGCTTTCAATAACCTACCACCATTACTACTCCAATGATATTCAAATGTCATTGATACAGGCATGACGTTGAAATCGTTGATTTGGTAATTAATATTGAATGACAAATAGCTCTATAGCTCTATGAACATTGATCAGATTTCACCCTATTGAGATTTTAAATAACCCAGATGGATAGTGCAGTTCGTATAACCGAGTTGAAATCTAAACAATGTTCAATGGTTATAATATGATTGTTTTTCTTTTTAGTTAAAAAGACGAATAAATAGTGTTTTTTTGGAGTGAGGAAAAATATATCCCATCTATTAGAAAATAAGACAAATATACCTTATTTTAATTTAGTTACTGGAGAATCTATTTTGCTATCATGAGGACCATTTGAATGCTTGATAGAAGAAGAGCTGATTTTAGAGATTAAATAGTAATGAGGAAAATAAATTAGATGAAAGTCAGCTATCATTTTAGAATACTAATTTTAATTATTGATGAGAGGTTGGCTAAT